>JAQPPZ010013240.1:0-60028 GCA_028583015.1 Wollemia nobilis
GATGAATTTAACTTGGTTGGAACAATGCCAAATCCCTCAATCTCCATGATCTTCATGATATTTTGTAAGATACACTAAAAGCCTTACCCTTCTATGATGGTAGTGGAAAAAGGGCTTGTGAGCCTTGTCAAGATATAGTTGTCGTAGCTACTATGCACAACATCATTCATGAAGATATAATGGTGAGGTGATTAGACCTATATTTTTAGAGGTAAGGTACTAGAATGATATCACTCTTTAGAAGAAAGTAGCATTAGCACATGGGAAAAATTAGTTGAGCTATTTATCCTAGATTTAAATAATGTAGGTGATTCTTTTCCCTCCTCAATTAATTTACATCCATACAAAAGCATCCTCAAAAAAACATCATTGATTTTAATATCTAGTTTAGAAAGACTTGGAGGAGAATACCATCGGAGATAAGACCTTCCCAAACTCAAGCCTACATCTATTACCTCTAGAATTTTATTCTAAATTTAATAATATAATTTGATAGTCAAATGAGATTAGATTTTTTTAAATCTTTCAAGTGGTTATGGCGGTAGAAAATGCCTTGGTCTCAATTGGTAAGCTTCCTCCAAAGGTTATGATTCCATATTTTCTAAAACTTTCTTATAAAAATCAACAAGCCTTACTTATATATTCCTCAAACTCACTTCTATTTGTTTTACCTGCACCCACCATCCCAACTATTTAACTACAATCTATATTTACTCTTGAGCCAAAAGAATCCATAGATATGCAAGAGTTGAAAGCAATTATCAATAATCTGATAAACAAGATAACTATTATGGAGAAAAAAAATGATGATAAATTTTTTGAAGGATAATAGCAAAGAAGATAACCCTATGTCACAAAAGACCAAGGGACTTCAATCAACAATGTGACTAGAAAGTAAAATGTTTTATCTTAAAGATAGGAGAGAGAAATATCCAAAGTCTAGGAGGATTATTGGTGTCTATATTGCAATTATCCCTATATTATCAACACTTGTATGGTCTATCTACATCAATGCTAGTTGGCTACAACTCAAAAAACTAAAAGAGTGTCAAAAGGCCTAGTGGGCATGCTTATGGATCTAAACTAGAATCTCTTGGTTGAGGAACCTATAAGCTCTGAGATATTTCATTTGTTAACTAGATCTAGAAAGAAAGCTTTTCTATTGGATATTTGAAAGGTTGATAGTCTAAAGTAGAAGAAAAAAACAAATAATAGCCTAAGGAGTAGCCAAAGCCAAAAGGACCTAAGACCAACCAAGAAAAACCTAGGGAACAAACCCTAAGGAAGCTACATTTTCCCTTAGTTATAAGGAGAAGAAGGCAAGAAGCAATGCAAAAATAAAAACAAATGATGATCCATCCTAGAAGGATGAAAAGCTATTAGAAGCCTTTGGATACAACATTTTTGAGGAATTAAAAAATACTCCTTCAAGAGATAGTATGTATGATGTATTTTTGATTCCCAAACATATTGATTTTCTAAGAATAGCCTTGAAGAATACATCCCCAAGTATATTTAATTACCAAGAATTAAATATGGATCAAGATAAATAGACCCTAGGCATGGAAAATAATATACCTCTTCCCTTATATATGTTTATGTGCATGGAAGAATGGATTGTGCACAATTGCATGGTGCACTTTGAAGCTGCCATAATAGTTATGCCTAACATTGTATGTGACACGATGGGTATGGAATAAACTTGGATTTGTTCCTACATGCTATAGCTAGATATGACCTTAGTCTAGATAGTTGGAGTAATCAAATATATACCTATGGTGTTGCATAAGATATCAAAATTCACTATGATCCAAGAGGTGATAGTGGTGAATCTTCCTTCCCTCTTTGGGATATGTTTATCAAGAGAATTTATAGCTAATCTTGGAGGATAGCTATATTTAGATTATACATGTATGGTGATTCCCCATAAAGGAAGGAGGGTTAGGATCTATGTGGAGAAGCCAAGCCCCTACCACATTAAAAGTCTGGATAAAGATAACATCAATCTAGTTGAAGAGGAACTAGAATGTCTTGAAGAGTTGACTAAAGAGCTCTCACTAAGTCATTTTAGTGTAATAATTAAATTTAGAGGGATAAATTATTGTATATTAGAGTCAAATAGGTATAAGCTTCTAGCCATCATTGTAGGCCCAAAATGGCCACATCCTTAGAAAATTTTTGAAAAATATTTTCTAAGGCATGAAGATACACCCAGCCGCTCAATACACAATGTATTTTACAGCGGCACAACGAAGATGTTCTCAGCTACTCAACACTTAGTGTATTTTGCAGCGGTACAATGTAGATGTTACACACCACTGTCAACTCAGGTCAAAATTGATGTTAGCATTCTTCGAAGAGAGGCCTAGCACACATTGTTCCAACCCATGTAATAAAGTGACTAAGTTTTGATGTGTTCCAAGCCGCTGAGGCCTAGCGCACATTGTTATAAGGCCTAAATTTTTTGATGTGGGTGAAAAAATTGGATATTATTCTTTGCAAAGATGTGCTCATGAAGGAGAATCCTTTAGGAAGTGGGTTTATAGTGAGTTCAAAACCATTAAGCTCAGAAGTGGACTCTCCAAAACCCCAATTCCAATTGAACAATTCGCTAACCCGGAGATCTTTTCCATGTTAGCCTACTTAGAGGGTTTAGATTCTAACCAGTTGGTAAGAGATTGGTAAATAGCTATTGTATATTGCATTTCAAATGAGAGAATGTATAGACCTAAAGTATAGGAAGAGGGTTTTAAGGTGATTTATTTTGATTGGCCAGCCTTTCTTGCTAAGCGAATGCATGAGCAGTTGGTTAGAATGAAAAGGGGTTAAGAATCCTCTTCTTTTTTATATTGTTTGAATTTGGTTTAGATGTTCTATGCTACTGTGAGGCACATGATGCTCTGGATTCCAATAAAATAAAATAACAACAAAGGAGACCCCTTCCTTGTGTATTATTGGACCACTCATTTGAGGAGCACAAAGTCATTTTACAGGTTTAATTTGGAATTCCTAGGTCCAAAATTGAAAATCATGTATGGGAAATGCTATAGATTGCCATATTTGGCTAGAGAATTATTAAGAGTAACAAACATCAAAGAGGGAGACTAGTATATCCTCATAGAGGGCACTGTCACCAGGCTCTATGGTTTCACTAGCAAACATTTTTTGCTATAGTATTTTGTGACCAATAGGTTGTTGTCATTGGAGTACTTTAAGCAGGCAGACTTCCTCAACATGAATTATGGCTCTATAAAAGGAGGGAAATGTTTGTTGACCTACTCCCATAATGTTGATATAACCATTTTTAGAAGAGGTTAGGGTGAAAAAATCACCCAATATTTGGATAGGCGAGGCCTGTTTTACATCCCACAGAGGTGGAGGTATGACCCTAATGACAAATTCACAAAGAGGAATATCAAATTAATTGGAGAAAAAGCCCTTAAGTTTGCAAAGACTTCAATGCCTCATTTTGAAAAGGGGAGGAATAAAAAATAAAGTGCTCCCTTGGATTGGAACGTCTCTAAAATGGAACAACTACCCCCGTGTCTAGACTTCTATGAGCAGGTAGTTGATTTTTATCCTACTAACAATGAAAGCCATTAGTTGAAGGCCCAAAATTAAAGATGTTGAAAATAAAAAGAAATGGGATGAAAGTAAAACTATTGATTGGTGGAGAATGGAAGTGGTAATTGGTATAGATAAGTCCAAATTTGGTTGAATAATAGATGAGTTTTTCGATCGATATGACAAGGACATTAAGATCTAGAAAGCTAAGGATCCTAAGAATTTGGTATTTATTTATAAGAAGACTCAAGCAAGGATAGATTATCCTTTCCCACCATCACAAGAGGAAACGCAAGAAGCGAAGACTAACACTCCATCAATTATTGAAGGAGTCCCTAAGACATTTGAGCCATCACAAGAGCAACTAGAGAAATATTCTGTAGGGGCCCAACTTATGAGTGAAATGCATTACTCTTATGACAGGGCAGTAAATACAAAAGTCATTCGGATAACAAGTAGGACCAAACATCTATCTCTGGGTGGAGAGCCTCCTAGTATTGAGGTAGATTGGAATAAAAAGGATGAAGGATTTGTATTCACGCCTATAAGTTTCACTACTATAGCTATAACTAAGTCAATCCCTATCATTGAGGATGTGTTATAGGAGGAGCAATTCGAAGATGATACAGAAAGTGATAGGCCTATAGTATTTCAAGTTGTTAAGAGAAAATCTAAAGATGCACTGGGATAAAATCAGAAGGAGGTCTGTAAGAATATAAAATAAGATAAAAGGAATAATGTTGAAAAGACCCATGTTTTAGTTGTAGAGCTACCAGTACAACAAGTACAACACCAAGGAGTAGAGGAGATTCTTGAACACCCTACTTCTATAGGTGAAGGTACTATTTCTATCCCTTCTTCTCCTTCTCTTTCCCCAAAGAAATCCCCTTCCCTTTCTTAAGGAAATTTTTATCAAAAGGTACCCTCTCCCCCTCATAACTCACCACCTATTTTAGCAGCTGATACAAAGGGTCAATCCAATCCATCCCCTCCACATTCATCTAAAATCCCAATCACATCATCTCCTATTATTTTTTCTCCACCATAACAATCCCTAGTATCATTAGAAGGATAAGTTGTTTCATCCCCACCATCTCATTCTATGAATTTTGCTTCCATACCCATGCCTCTCCCAAGTGCAACTCCAATAATAAGCACGAATTCAACTATTTTCAGTACTACTTCATTACCACCAGTATCTGAGTCTATATTCCCTTATTTTATAACTTCCCCTCCTCCTATAAGTCATCCCACCTTGTCTTCCCTACAAAAAAAAATTAATTTTCACAAAATATCCAATATTTTTAGGCAGAGAAACTCTCTAAGCCTTCCAGGAGAATGGCTATGAAGAGGAAGACAATGACTATTGATCCAATCACAAGGTAAAGAACATCTAATTCTATCACTCCTATGGTAAATAAACCTGAAGAAGAGATGATTGTTCACAATTACTAGCTTCCAGAGTATACAAAAGATATTGAGCAGCTACCTATAGAGGATGAATTGGTCATAGCGAAAGCTCATCTAGAGACTTTCTATGTCAAAGTTGATATCTATAGGGATAAAGTTGGAAAATTGGAGGAGAAAATAAAGAAGCTGAAGAAGACAATCAACAATCAAAAATAGGTAGAAAAGGTTGTCAAAAAGCAAGTTAAGAGCTTGCACAATAAATATCAAGAGGCCATCAAGCTTAAGGACCAAGTTGAGGAGCAAAAAAAGAAGAATGAAGATCAGGCAAAGGAAATACAAGATTTGAAGCACCAACTTCATATTGAGAAAGCAAAGTATTCAGGCTTTTCAAAAGGAGTGAAGAAGGTTAGAAAAGAGCTATGGTCCGAAGTCTTGGAAAAATACTCTGAGATACAACCCATAATATATTTTATAGATGATGTTATCCATCTACTCCAAAAAATCAAAGAAGACCTAGATAAGTTCACTTAGGAGTTGCAGCCTATGGTTATTCTAGCATAACAAATTTATAATTTGTATGATAGCAGGTTAAATGAGGCTACTAAGCCAATTCTCAACAAGGCATGGAACATTTCTAGACTGGATGCTAGAGTGGTAGTCAAGAAGAACAGGTTGTTACAAAAGGGCTAGTTTTTATATGATAAAGTGGAAAGCATGATCCAAGATGTAGTTGACATCAGCCAAGAGATGACTCAATATGGTTTTAAAGGGCTCTAGGTTGAAAAGAACACTTTATTGTCTAAGAAATATATCGAAGAGAATGTAGCTGAAATCATTTGGGATGAACATAAGGTAGATGCCTGGGAGAATCCCATTGGTCAAGAATAGGCCTGTTAGATGATAAAATATTTAACCAAGCTCAAGGATTTTATGGAAGACTTGAGGAAACCTCTGAGTTGGATTTCATTCATAAACAACTTAAGGATACTTTCAACCCTTATGAGGTGGTTTGGAGTCAAGCTTTACAGACTCTAAAAATGATGATTCAAATTTTTGGGACTAATGCAGAGCCTAATGATCGGTAAGAGGTTTCACCAAAAGAAGAAGATGATCAAGAAGAAGAATATTCCCAAGAAAAAGAAGCTGACCAAGATCAGGAATGCAACGACAAAGAAGCAACTAAGTAGGAAGAAGAACAATCAAATAAGGTTGTTGAATATATTGAGAAAGAATAGAAAGAGTAGCTCAATGGTCAAAATGCAATGGAGAAATAACTGGGGTTGAAAGTTTTGTAACTTAGTCATTTTTTTTATTCATTTAAAAAGTGTTGTATATTATTTTTTTATTCTGACATAGTCAAAGAACAATTATAAAATCATGAAGCAAAAGACCAGAAAATTAAAATTCCATGAAGATATTTTGATCATGTCAGTTGGGCTTATAAGGGAGAGTATAGCTCTATTTTGCTTGACATGGAGCAGTTTTCATTCAGAAGTGGTGAATATCCTTATTTCCAGTATGATCTCCATATGAGTCGTTACCCTCTGAATGTCTTCACAAATATCCTAGAGGTTAATGATCATAAAGGAAATTATTCTGTAAAGCATTGCTCATGGACTTAATTTTTTGACTCCTGATGCCCAATGGATAAGATTTTGAGTTCATCAAATTTGCAAGCAAATCTACCCAGGAGGTGCCAGAATGTAGGCCCAAAATGGCCACACCCTTAGAAAAATTTTGAAACATATTTTCTAAGGCATGAAGATGCACCCAATACGCTCAACACATAGTGTATTTTGAAGTGGCACAACGAAGATGTTCTTAGTCGCTCAACACTTAGTGTATTTTGTAGTGGCACAACATAGATGTTCCACACCACTATCAACTTAGGTTAAATATGATATCAACATTCTCTAAAGAGCAGTCTAGCACACATTATCCCAACTCATAAAATAAAATGACTAAGTTATGATGTGTTCCACATAACTGAGGTCCGCATTCATTTTAGAGTGGATCAAAAGCATGCTCCATGCCACTGGTCAAAGAGGTCAAGATGACCAAAATAAAATGCAAGGTAGTAGTACAACGCATACTTTCATGAAATATAATTTTACACTCTTTCTTGAGAATCTTGGTGACATGCTATATTCCATGGTTAAATTTTTTTAAGGCTCAAAGGAGTGGATTTTGAGGAGTGGGCTAAAAATAAAGTATTCTACATTGTGAACATGAAAGTGGATTAAACAAATTTAAGAATAAAAGGGATCAACCTAGTGACATCCTCTATTCCACTCATATTATAGTGTTTTTCTTGATATGCTCCACACCATTGGTCAACATGGTCAATTCAATCCACAAGCCTTTCTGAAGAGTAGCCTAGCAACATGTTCTACGCCACTCGTTTTAAAGAATTCTTGATATTTAATTGTAGTCATTTGTGAGTGAATAAATGGCCAAGATTATGCTAATATTTTCTTAGGCATACAAAATCAAAGTCTTTACAAATAAGAACCAGTTGATTTGATCCAGCAGATGAAGCATCCATGGAGCCAAGAAAACAAGAACTCAAGTAATTACAGATCTACAACCAAATGAAGTCCCCAAGAAAGATAGATGGCTTAGATCTAGAATTTAATGATTTGGAGCCTAACTGCCATTATAGAGTGAGCAATTTGTAGAGTTGAGCTGCTATGGTGTGCGACATCACATGGATTTTTTGGACTTCAAAGGCAAATGAAGTGATGCCACTTCAGCATTCTACCGATCTGACATGGTTTAATCCTTGTAATGTTCCATATTTTTCCTTCATTGTAAAACTATTAATAGAGGTGAAACCATCAATTTTTAGGGTCGACTCTAGAGTGTTTTCTTGCCCTACTATTTAATATCTTTTGCAAATAAATAGAAGGAGCATTACTTGGATTTTTGACTTGAGAATTGGTGTCTTCGATATTTCTTTGAGAGATTCAAGTTGTGAATTGCTTTTATGTGGATGTTGCTATGGTTAGTTTACTCTAATTTTGAATTACTAGATTTAGAGCAATTGAAACCTTTTCATAATTAAATCTATGCTCGCAAGGAGTTTATTTATACTAAATCTAGATACTGATCTTATTCTGCTAAATTATATTATTAGTATTATGGATGTTGACATAGCTTCTTGGAGTATATCTTTGTTTTGTGTTTTCTTGATGAATATTACTTTGTTTCTGGGTTCTGTTAATCTTGAGTGTGGTACACTAGAAATGATTTGTTGAAAGGGTTTCTCTATGGATGCCTATGTTGTTAGCTCTATCCAACCACTATTTTAGTTATACTTTCTTAATCTTAAACCCTTTTATATCTCTATATCTTAAATAATTACTAAAATTAATTGATTCAACACCCTATCAGTTGACAAGGAACCATCCTACTCTAGAGGTTGGATTAGAGTAATCTTTAGTCCATCCAACATTGAGTTCAGAGCTATGACTAGTGGGTGCAACCCTGGTCAGAAAGCTGGAAGATAAAAAATCACAATATCAAGTTTTTCTTGATGTTAATTTGTATGCCAAAAATCACAAATTAGGTGTTCCAAAAAATAGACATGGGGAAGCATTAAAAATCTGGTTTTCTCTAGTTTAAACATTGTCGATTATGATAAATATAAAACTTTTGAAACATCTAGCATGAAAAAGAATGCCAAGTATTGTAACATAATATAAATAAGTAGTTATGTAATAGAAAGCAAAAATTTGAACAAAATACAAGTTATTAAAAGGTTATTGGCTAAGGAAGATGACAATGTTAAGGGGAGAAGTGGATAAGGGTGCTCACATGAGCCAAATATTTGGGAAAAGCATTTTAATTACATACATGCATTAACACAATTACAATAGTTATCATTAGTAAAATATTATAAAAGGAGTCTGCAAGCTCTTTATATCTCACCAAAAACATTCAAGCACTTAGCCATTTTGTAAACATGAAGCTAGGAGCAATTGTACTTATCCCCTATCATGAAATCTTGATGATATTATCCATGGATTCAAAGAAGCTTATCGATTGCTTAGGAGATGTTGTTGACCTAGTTTTAATCATCAAAGTAAAACATCTAAGGATGCAAAAAAGTAGAAGGATACAATATTACCATTGGGTCACCAGACCACATATGCCTAGTACTCCTTCTTAGGGTAGTTTATGCCCAAAAGAGTATATCCTTGCTTAGAACTAGTCCAAGCAATAACTAGACACCATCATGAAAATTATAGGATTATAAGAAATGCTACTGACCAATTAATTTTCTCCCTTAAGCCTAAAATTTTTACAATATATTTTGTTAGTACCATTCCCATTTGTATGCCCAAGGCATTTGATAGAGATGACCAAGAAACCTATTACAATAATAGATTAATGCCTTGGCTAAATAGACAATGAGCTAAACCTAAAAAAAAAAATCAAAAAAGTCTAATTATTTTGGCTAATTTTATAGTACATGCCCACAAAATGATTTTGATGCTAGCTATCATTTTTGGGTTAGAATTAGAAAATCTAGTGTATGATTTTCAAATAGCTATGGCCTACACTATTACTAACCCCATAATCCCATCTATTTTGATTGGGATCTATTCCTTAGCTTTTAAATTCGTAAGCAACTAGTAGATTTTACTCAGGTTGGAATTTTTTGATATCCCTCCTACATGGCATGGTTTTTTTTAATTTTACAAGGAAGAAATCCTCTCAGGCCTCAATTTTCAAAAGATAAAATATTATAGGAGAGTTTTATCAGTAGGAGATTGGACCCTTGCTCTTCGGATGTCTAACTCTTTTTAATATTTCAACAAGATTTTCCTCTATAGTTTCATGTATAGAGTAAAAGATTCCCTCGTTGTCAAAAGAAGTAAAGGATCAATTGTAGATAGCTAATACACAAACTAGAGATTGGTACTTTGTACCAAAAGGCACCATAATAAGGATATATGGCTTCACTAGAGAGCCAATTTTGCTACCTCATTATGTCATAGATTGGATTTTTAACCTAGAATGTTTCCACTAGATGGACTATACAGATGCACACTTAGGTGATAGGGTGAAAAAATGTTCTTTATATCCCTTGAGCTATGAACCAATAAGTCTCAAAAAATAGCCAATATATTGAATCAAAGGCTTCTGAGCATATGCAACTAAAAATCATATCAGATAGGTGGAGTTCTAACCCAAACAATATTCTAAAGGCTCACCTTGAAAAAATTAATAAATAGACTCCTATTTTTTAGCATATTTCAATGTTGAAGGTGGAAAAGAACATAAATCTGAAAGAGGAAGAGGGAGTTGTGGAAAAACTTGAAACCAATATTGACCATCCCCCATGGAAGAGGTTTTATGAGAAGAAAAATTAATTTAACCCTAAGTACAACCAAATCCATGTGGTCAAGGACAAAATAAAAATTGGTGGATATAAAATAGACTAAAAATAAAATCTAAGAATGGTTGATTTTTTAGTGTGTGACAAGCACACAAGCCCTCGAATTTGGAAAAAAACATTGATAAAAAAATTGAGGAAACTTTTTATAAATATACTAAAATTCAAGATGAAAAAAAGAGAAAATATGAGGGTCAACATGTTTTAGAAGAATACTTAGAAGAAGAAACCAACTATATTTTACCAATTAAAAATTTCTAGATGTTGCCACTTCAAGCTAGCAGTAAGCCCTACCATCACCTTTAGTTAAAGAAATGCATCATAAAACAAAGACTATAGGCATTGAAATGATAGAAAATATGGGATATACTAGTAGTAGCCTATTCCCAATAGCATTTAGACCATTAAAACCCCCTTAGGCACCACCTAATAGGGACCACATTGGACTAGGTTTTGATACTATTTAATATTTCCCATGAATATCCTAGTCACAAAATTATTGAAGCCCCATGAAAAATATCTAGAGAGAAGTGATAAAGCAAAAAGGTTATGATCTTCCTTGGAGTAGCAGGATTTAAAATCAAATAAAGTAACTATCTAGTTGATGCCTCCACCCAATGAAAATAATTTTAGAGTAGTAGTGCAAGGATAAGGTATGTCATCTTCATCCCTTGCTTCTCATCCTCACTTTACTTAGCCACCTTATCCTTCTTCTCACTCTAATCATCCACCTTCTTCCCCTCATCAATATACTCCATGACCTCATTTTCCTCCTTAATCATCTTCACAAAAATAAGTACCTATTGGATCACCTCCTAAAGATGCTACCACTTCACCTATAATACCCATTAAGCTCCTAGACTTGCAACTTCTCAATATTCTAAATCTCTCCAAACCAATCCTTTCGTAACTACAATTGCTTCTATGAATTCCCTCCTATTGTATTCTCCCTTCACTATGTCCATTTAGAATATCCCTATAGTAATAATCCAAATATAATTCCTATAGGTACAAGATATTGCACAGGCTTGTCTTAACAATAAGAAGCAATGGACAAAGTTGGAGACAATGCCAACAAGGGTAATGGGTATGATTGACCCCATGTAGAGAAAATACATTATGATATCAATGAATCCTATTGTGCCTAAGCCAACATGCCAAGTGATATAATTTTAATATCAAATAGCTAAATATTATGAATATAGTTAGGGTCCCAATTAGGGATAAAGATCAATTGACATACATTTCTATTGATGTGTTATATATATGGAGTATGAATGGTGATTAAGTAATAAAAAGAAAAGGAAAGAGAAAAGTAATTGGTCAAGGACCTTGAGTAGGAAAAAATAGCAAAAGGTCTAGAAGCAAGTCCAATATCTACAAAAAGTATTAATGAGACATCAACATCGGTGCAGTTACAGGCTAAGGATGTTGACAACTAGGCTCTACAAAAAAGTGCAGGACTTGCAATAAGATCTTGCTACATCCAAATAACAAATTCAAGCCTCCTAGATCTCCATAGATGCATGCCAAATAATTAATAAGAGATGTTGGGTTCAAATTTTAGAAGCCATTTAGACATGGTCTATAGCCTTAGAATATGTTAATTATTGCTAGAAAACTATTCAAAAAGTGCAAGCTAACTTCAAGGCCATGGAGAATACTATTGTCAAAATAACCCAAAAGTGAATGCTATTGTAGATGTACTAAATAACACCTTTGGCCAATAATTTTATTTTACAAAATATAGGGTAACAATGTACTGGATGGTAGTAGAGGTCATTGAGTAGGTGCAAATAATTAAACAAGTATATGATGATTTTAATTCACTCATTGTCATTAGGAACAAGGTTTTTAGAAAAATAAACAAAATCATTGATAATGGACTCCCATTAGTCTAGGGACTGGATGGGCCATATTTATTATATGAATGAGATAAAAGACATTTTTGAGATGGTCGATAAATATCCAAATAAGTTTTGTGATTAGTCATTGGATGAGAAATCAATGACCCACATGGATTTGAGAACTCAGTCTCAATAACTTTGTTGGGAAAATACATGCATTGTAGATCTAGAAAATCAATGGTGTGCATTTATTTTAAAATTTCCATGGCCCTCCTAACTCCTCAAATTAGTTCCTCTTATTGATCAATGATTAGATGGTCTATTCAATATCAAAATTCTTTTATAAATCCCCTTCATACGAAATAGTATATGTTGTCAATCAATAAAATAAGACAACCCACGTGGTCTCAAGAATTTAATTTGGTACCCTTTGCATAATAAAAATAGTGCTTGCAATTGGTTGTAAAATTGGTGACATCCACTTTTATTGATTTAGGTCCTGCTAAGGCTAACTTGGAAAATTAGCCAAGGAAAAACTCCTCTAGGTGTGGTGAATTTCACTATAGGTTGACTTGTTTATAGTTGCTTAGATGATTAATTTTGGTACTGTTCCCTTGTTACAACACAAATATGAATGTTGATAAATATTATGAGAAGGATCTAGTGCATCAAATATCCCTTCATTTGGAGGTGGTACACTTTTGTAGTTGATGTTATTTGTTTTGTTTTAGTTTTTATTATGATTGACTTGTAGAATCTAAAACATTTCTAGATCTTGGATGTAATATAATTGAGACTCGAAGTTTTTGGTGATAAAAATTGGCTAGGGACCACTTTTGATCATACACTTTAGACACAATGACTCCCTGTTGTTGTTGTCAGGTGCATTTGGTGCTCATGCCTCATGGGGAGTGCATAGTTGGGAAGCCTAGCGAGCATGGGATGTGACTCCAGCGATAAAATTTAGGATTTTTATCAAGGTTGAATCCTTGTTCAGATGCATTCTTAATGAGCAATTCCAAAGATAGCCTAGTCTATCGAGTTTGATATGGAAAAAAGGATAAGAGAAAAAGCAATAAAACTAACTAGCCTAAATTATAAATGATGATGCACCAAGAACTATAGATTCCTTCTAAATGTAAAGGGGATTAGTCAACACATGCATCAAAACATGACAATTGAAAGTGAACATGGTTCTAATTTAGCATAATCATTCATCTATTAATATTAATGTGAAGGTTAGAATAGATACTAGCCATAGCCCTCCACACAAAATACATACATACAAATACTAAGATATTTAAGTACTCATAACTCCTTGTATTTATGTTTTGAAGCACTTTTACAATTATACAAAAATGAAATAGGCTGAAAGGCATGTACATGTATTGACTCAAGGCTTGAGTCTACATCAATGCACAAAAGGAGATGAGATAAAAACTCTACCTAATACTAGATACTAGGCATGGAAATATTGTTCTTCCTTATTTAAAATTATATATAATCTTCATATTTATATAGCCTATCTCAAAATTCAAAATTTAAAATTTTCTATAGAAATCCTAAGTGGGAATATCTATTCCTTCTTTGGTAGTTGTGTTTGAGGAACTATGTTGCATTAATTCTTGGTAGCTCTAGAGATGACCTAGGGGGTCTAGTTGTTATAAATGTTTTACAAGAATAGTGGTACCCCTCAAAAGTATCATTAATGGGACTCTCTTAGAAAATCAAGCTTAGGTGGTGCTAAGCCTTAATTTTTGGAGGAATCCTATTTCCAATCCCAAGACTATGTGGCCCCCTTATCCATATTTGCCTAGTTTCTAATTTGTTGCCTCACATGGTCATTTACTAGAGTTGGTTGGTGGTTGTCTCAATCAATCATTGCTCATACTTTTAATTATTAGAGACTTATATGTGGTGTGACTTCTAATATATCATCAACCTTATGATTTTAATCATCCCCACTATTCTTTGTCACTTGGAGTCCAGTTACTAAACCTTGGTAGTAGCTTCTAGATTGATAGCTTGAGACTCATTTTTGGGATCCAACTGTTCTAATGGCATATATTTTACACTACCTTTATTGTAATAATCTATTTTGGGTTAGAGGATTGCTTTTGGATTCCATATGTAGTGAAAAATTGGTGAATCTTAGGGGATCTCCATCCTATTGGGGATGATTGAACCAAACTTGGTAACCTTATCTTTGGGTGCAAAATAATGATTGAAGTTTATGTATGGTATCAATGACCTCTATCCACTCCTCTTCTAAAGGAATATTGATGCAATTGAGGTTCAAGTAATTTTATTCAAGATCAAAAATATATTTATTAGGGAATTGATAAATTCAAGTTTGACCTTTTGAAAGAGTGCTTCAAGTGAAACTACAAGCTCCATGACTAAGTTCACCTTGTCATCAATGAATATATTTGAAGTTAATTCAATTTAAAATTATTGGTTCAATCATTACCTATACTTTATATCTAGTAGAGATTCATTATGAATATCCTATGGATGAGGGAGTCCTGCTAATACTAGTGAAGAGATGTGCCTTTTCCAATATTTCATTCTCTAAGCTAATGCCTCTATCTACTCACTACATCAACACAATACTTGATATATTTCCAAGAATCTAATGATCATATGAGTTGTGATGTCATTACCAATAATTCCTACCATTGTCCATCATTGACGATTGAACTATGCTAGGACCCCCTTGAATATTTTTTTTTTAACTTGAGGATGGTATCCTTTTCAAGCTATTCAAGCTCCTTGCTAGCATTGGGTATTAGATAAATTTATTTAGCTTTCTAGATAACTCCATTTCATAGTACTTGGTTGACCTTTGAGAATTTCTCTGCACTACTTGATCCCTACTCTAATTCTACCACCTTCTTATTTTATTACTCCAATTCAAACTCTATTTTCTTGAACTTTTTCATGAGGTATGCTTTCTTAGTCCTTAACACCTTGGATTTGACCTAGGAAGCTTTAAGAATTTTCTTATTATTTTTAATTTATTGTCCTTTTTGGCCAATGCTTTTGTGACCTTTGTACATTCATGAGTCACCACTTTTCGCATCTACTTAGAGAATTTTATTTTTCTCCTTTGGTATTACATTCTTAAACTTGAGCTTTATGATCAACACTCGATAGTCTTGATATCACACATCTCTTGCTACCTTCTAGATAATAGGTATAAGGTGAAATATGCCTAGGTCATCCCTTCGAGGCAATAAGGTAGTTTTGGTTTATGTGGTGGTAGGTTGTGCTATCTACCATTCTATCTTCTACTAAATCTATAGTTAGTTATAATCTTGATCTTGTTGGAGATAAGGTACTAATTTAAGGATTGAAGTGATGGGTTAGGGATCAAATTTTTGTAACTAAAATTCTAGGGGTGGAGTTAAGGGTTTGAGAAAAGTTATGGGGATGATAGATTGATTAGGGAGTTAGTGGTGGATTTAAACATAGTATTTGAAGATGAAAAGGAGGTCATGGTGGCATGGAGCAATTGGAAAATTATGAGTGGGGGTGGAGTGGCTAGGATGATGGAGATGGGTTGAAGAATATAAGGAACACTAAAGGAGAGGATTTTTATACTATAAAAAATGGGGGAAAAGGTGTGAAATGGTTGGATTTATAGAGTAAGCCTTTTCATTTTTGGTAGGATCTCTTTGGGATATTTCTTAGGATCCTAGAGAAATTCATTTAGGTTCTTTTTTTTTGGTAATTTTTTTTTTATTGGTAGCAATTCCTTAATATAGATTTTGTTATTTTTATTTTGTGTGTTTTTCATTGTTTGGGGATGATTTATTTCTCTTCTTAGAGTTCTTGTCCTTCTTTAACTTTTCCCATGACTTCTTTGATGTTGGTGTAGACTTGACTAAAGTTATTGAAATTAGGGATTTTGAAACAAGAAATTTGGTGATGCTCACTCTTAGTTTTGATGGTAGCTTTTATGGGGTCTAGGTGACAATAAAAGTAAACCTTCACTCCTTAAGTTAGTGTGGTTGCCTAACTAGTAGAACTTGTTTGTTTTTCTGCTTGTCTTCATAAAACCGTAAATCATATTTCTTATCATATTTTTTGCTAAATTCTTGGTTCTTTGAATTTTGTCTAGGCATTGATAATGTATCCTTGATTTGTTGTCAGTAGTTCCACCAATATCAGGTCTTTGCCTCATAGTAGCCCTTCTATTGCAACTACTCCATATTATTTTTTATGTTCTTGATCTTTGGGTTAATCTTACCCTTGGGTTTATATAATTCAAACCATGGCTCCAAATTTGATGGGTAAGATAGGGATTCTTCTCCTTAGAGTACCAGGTAGTAACCTTCATCAATAATTTGGTATTTTTCAAGCCTCAACCTTGATGGGGGATTGAATTTTTTAGCATTTATTTTGTTGGAAATCCATGCCTAGAATAGGCCTTCTAGATCAAATGGCTAGGAGTCATCTATCATTTTAAGGTCTAGAATATTGATATTACCCTCTAGTAAGGACATAAATTTCATTTTTAATTGGAACACACCCTAGAATTATCAACAATTTATAATAATTGGCCTTGCTTTGTCCATCTCCACAGGAAACATCCACCAGGTTGAATTGCCTTAGAATTTCTAGGGTAAATCCTTTTTTGATCATTTACTTAGGCAGTAAGTATAGTGGTTTGGAAAACCCATGCATTCAAATGATGGTAAGGTTCTCCAAAAAAATCCTCATGGTAATTGTGATGTAACTTCTAGAAGCAATTTTTTAGGATGTGCTAAGGCTTGGTCCCTTTTATGGCATACAATGTTAGCATCAAGAACTCATATACAAGGTATAGAGGGAGGAAGTATGGTAAAGGGATCTTGTCCATATGGACACAAGTTGCCTTTGGTCCACCTAGTACCTGATATTTAGGTTCAAGTGCTTGTATAGCTATAAATTTTGAGCTAGTGTGAGATGGGTAAGGTATGAACTATACTTGAAAGCTAGGATGGTATCAAGTTTTTTCAAGACTTCACAAATTTGTTGAGTTATGCATATACTAAAATCCAAGATCAACTCTTAGTCTAAGGGCATATACCTTAGTGTGTACAAGATACCTAGGCCTACTTGTATTGTATACTTATCTTATTTAGAAGGAAATATAAATATAGCCATACTCAAGGTTTCTTAGGCATCATTTTTTAACAATGCCCAAGATAGAAGAAAATTTGGCATGTCAACTTTCTTATCTATGAGCTATGTAGTTAGGACCTTTAGTTGTTGGTGATACCTTTATTAGATGAAGTTGGTATTGAATGTATTGACTTCCATCCCTAAGGGGACCATCAAAATATCCTTTATCACCTCAATAAAGATTGCAATCTTGAAGAACCCATCACAATCCATGACCATTTCATGTTGTGTGTTGTTCCTAGAGGTGCAAGTACCAACAAACTCCAAGCATAGAGTATCATATATTGAGCTAGGAAAGACATCCATATTTTAATGGGGATGATCTAATCTCTTTGCTCTAGATTCTCGGAATGACACCCTTTATTAGACTCTTGGTATTATTAGATAACTTGGGTTGGCTACCTTATTTGGTTCATCTATTAAGAATATTGATGGCTTGTTGGGTTCATACTTAGTGGGAAGCCCCTTCTTGGAATGGGATTGAGACACTTGAGTGGGCATAACTTTCTTTCTTGCTTCCATGGAAGCTAGGCATTGATTTTTACCTTTTATTTCTCTCGTTACTCAATGGTTACCATAGCTTGTTGGTTCATGTGTTACACTCAACTATGATTGGATAAATTTTGAATTTTATCACTAATATATGGCATATATTAATGAAGAGATCATCATATCTAGGAAACTTTATTATATTATCTATTAATATATGATCATATGGATGGCACCTGACTTCTCCACTATAATGTTATTTGAAGTGACATGTGGAGTGATAGGCACCCCCTTTTGGATGCATGTTTTAGTGGTGCTCATGGGAAAGGATATATCAATATTTTATAGCATTATCCTTTAGTTAATACTACATTCACTAGACTCCTTTTCCACCTTCCAAAGTAGTTTTCCCTTTGTTTTGAGAAACTAGTTCTATTTGAAAGGTTGGATTACCTTTATCTTGCTTGTGGTCGTACTAATTCAGATGGATTTGGACAATGTGATACAAGTTGGGATTCTAGGGTGACACTATCATACTAGAGATATTTGGAGAGGTAATATATTTATATATCCTACTTGTGATGAAGGATTTTCTAAGTACATGTTGTGAACTATCCCATATGAACCTTTGATTGTGTATGCTCCCTTATCACTTTATGGTACTTTCTTTTCATGTAAATTTCCTATTGATGATCTATAAAATGGAAAGAGGTATTTTTTGGACTTGGAACCTCCTTAATATCCAAATATTTTACATATTACATGAACTAATAAGAGTGGTGAGATGATAGGGACTTAGTATTTTTGTTCTAGTCCTATAATTTTCTTACAAGGAAGGAGGGGAGGATTTATTTATTTGTATAGAGGGGGGACATAAGATCCAACTAATATACTCTAGGATCCATTCATATACAATGGAGAAAATAATTTAATAGGTCATGCTCCTTCTGAAGCTCCCCTTGTCCGTGTGCGATGTTACACCTTGGGAAACTATGTGCTTTGTGAGGTGGGTGCTCTTGTATTTGAGGAAGATAGATAAAAGTTGACACATGAATTCTATATCTCTATATATCAAAGGTCTTATCCATAATTTTTTTTAGGGATACCACTTGAGGTGGTTTCCATTGACTAGGATCAGGAGCAACTACCTATCTGGCATGGATAACTCTACTACTTTTTCCACTTTGATTCTAGTGATGATGTATGGTCCACTCTAGATGGATTTAAACTTGATGCATCAATCCAATTTGTGTGGTATTCATACCACTTGAGTACTATCTATCCCATATAGAACTAATAGGTCATGGTCTTTTGATCAAACCATATCTTTACATTCTATTCATACTTTTGTAAGTGGTTTCTTATTGTCTCCATTTATTCTTCCAAATTTAATAATTTCTCAATTCTCAATGATATGGCATCATGCTCTTGAAGTTATAACTAATATATTAGTTGCAACATAGGTATATAAATGGATAGTTATTTAGAACTCTTAGACCACTAAGTAAGAGGAGTAGCCCCCATTTTTTTGGGTGATCTTGTCTACCCATAGGGCTTGCTAGACATGTAGGTTCTAGTTTTTTATTAGTTCATACCAGTTGTTTTTAGAATACATAGCAAGTCCTTGTTTAAGGATTCATCCAAGTTATTACCTTGTGGATAGTAATTAGAGGAATCCTTCATGTAGATACCATATTTAAAAGTAAATTGCCTTACCTCCATTCTGATGAATATCGATGTATTGTTAGTTATAATAGTGCTAGATACATTGAACCAAGTGAATATCTCTTCTAAGTTGAATCTAACCTTTCTAATGGAATATTTGAGTGAGGTCACTTCTTTCCATATTATGAAGTAATTTATGGTCATGATAATCCATCGATGACCTTCGTTGGATGGTGGATTGATTGCACTAATGAAATCAAGTCTCCACTGAGAGAAGGGTTCATTAGTTGTAATGGTATTAAGAGGTAAAGGGGTGGTATGGTTCCTTCCAGTAAATAATTTAGACTTATCACACTCTTTTATCCATTGGTAATAATTATTGGACATGGTGGGTTGACAGTATCCCACTCATAATATTCACTATAGTCGTATGGGTTGAGTAATGTCCATAAAAAAATCCTTTATGGAATTCTTGGAGGAGTAAAGCAATTCACCCACTTTCCACACATCTCAAGAGGACTCCATAAAATTTTCTCTAAAATAGAACCCCTCCAATAAGAGCATAATGTGTTTTTTGTAATCTATATTCTCTTCTTTGAGTTTAAATCAAGTTTGAGGGATATGAACTCTATTGTATGTAATCAATCCGATATTGTACCTAATCTCAATTATGTCTGATGATGAAAAAATATGTTTCCTCTTATTTGTCTATATTGGAAATGTCCTATGCAAGCTTTTGAAACAAGCTCTACCTCTAATAAACTTAGTTGTTTTAATTTTAATATCATATTTGAGGATCCATGTGATCCATTCTACTCTCTTTTCACTAATCTCCCTGTTCATAACGTAGTGTTTAATGCTTGAATTGATGACAATAGTAATAATTTTTTTATTAAAATCAAATTCTTAAAATTTGTTAGACTTATAATTAGGGCATATACCTATTTTTTGATAAAATTGTAGGACTCCTCATAGTGATTCAAGGTTTAGCTAAATAATGTTATAGGATGTTCACTTCATCATCCTTCTAGGTAAGGACAACTACTCTATTGAATTTTCTACTATAGACATATAGGATAAAGTCCTTATCAAAATCTAGGTTGGTTGATACTAGGGTTTCTACCATGACCTATTTGATATCTCCAAAATCATGCTTCCCTTCCTTGGTCCACTTTAATTATAGCCCTTTCTTCAATATATGGGTGATGGGCCTAATAATATAGGTAAATTTTTGTATGAACCTCTAGATAAAGTTTATTTGGCATAAGAAAGAATAGAAAGATTTTTCATATTGTGGAAAAGATATATTAAGGATGAGCTCTACCCTATAAAGGTCTATGGCTATTCCTTCTTTAGACATAATGTGTCCTAGGATAGTTCCTTGTGGTGCATAAAAGATGCACTTCTTTGGATTAAGGGACATCCCAAACTCTTGATATTGCTCAAACAACTTCTCCAAATAGGCTAGAGGGTCTTATTTTTTTTTTAGAATACCATGAGGTCATCTAGGTAGACCAATAAGAAATTTTTTAGCAAGTCACTAAAAGCTATGTCCATGGCCCTTTAGAATGTTACTTTGACATTGGATAGACTAAATAGCATTTATTGGTAGGCAAAAGTTCCCCATTTGGTTGTGAATGTTGTTTTATGCTAGTCTTTATCCTTGACCCACACCTAGTTGTACCTTGATAAGCCATCTAGTAGAGAGAATAGTTCTGATCCTACTATTGTTTGTAAGATATGATCCATGGAAGGAAGTAGAAAGTGGTCCTTTAAGGATGCCTAGTTTAGGTCCCAAAAATCAATGCATAATTGGATCTCACTATATTTTTCTAACTAAAACTAGATTGGATACCCAAGTGGTATGCTTGAGTGGGTATATGATTTTTGTCTCTATAAGCTTTTTTAAGCTCTTGCCTCATGAGGGGTTCTAAATTTATTCATCAACCCCTATTTTTTCCTTATCGACTTGGTGTTTGGGTCTATATCTATGGTGTGTTGTATAATATCATTATCATACCCTTTAAGGTCTTCATAGATCTAAGTCATAACTCTGGTATATTTTAGCATAGGTCGATGAGATTTTTTCTTTCCTCCTAGGTATCCATTTTCCCATCCATAAGATCTTTTCAATTGCAACCTCTATTTTCTAATAATTATCTCTCTCTATATTCAAGTCTTTCCTACTTTTGAAATAGTCATTTGGATCAAATAGGGCTTCTAGCATTACTAATCATTTGTGTATCTTATTACCTTTGAGCTAGATGACTTGGTCCTTATAGGATTCTTGTATCTCTGGTGCCAACCCTTCTATGAACTTCTTGTTGAATAAAATGGATGATGTGCTCATCATTATCAAAGAATTACCAATATGTATCATTTTTTGGGATAGTTGGCTTGGTAATGACTTTGCCATGCTAGAAATTATTTCATAGGTCTTCTACTAGATCATATTGGGATTCAATGACCACCATGTAATCAACATCCATGTTTTGGTTTTAGGGAACTATCTATAGGTTAACCATGTTATATGCCTCTAGAAGGTCCCAAATCCAATTTTGATATGATTTCATCAATCAATTCTTAGCTAGGCATAAATATTATACTTGTTTGATGATGAGATCAACATCTCTATATATCTCTAGTGCCTTGGTTCACATTTTTGTTTCCTTTAGAGGTCATTTACCAATGCCTCATATTTTGTTATATTATTTGAGCAATTGAACTAGATTTGGTAGGCCTATATCATTCTCTCTCCTTTAGGTGATACCAAGTAGATGCCAAATCCTATCCTAGTTATTTGTTTGGCCCCATAAAAATAAAAACTTCCTAAGTTTGGTTACATATTTTGAGGCTTTGGTAACTTATGATAGGAATAAATTTTCATCTTAAATCAGGTAGGTGCTTAAATTGATTATCACCAATACATTGTATAGATCTAATTCCTATATTTTAATGGCCCATTCATCCCTTTAGTTGTTTGGTATTTGGGTGTGGATTTCATTTATCAATAACATAAACTCGGATCACTCTTCCTCTACTAGGAAGGTCTATGCCACTTCCACTTTGATACCAAGGATGTGTTCCATATGATGTATATGAAGTGATTCAAATAGGATATTTACCTTGGTTTCATAGTGAGTCCTTAAAAGGATATGTGTCTAGTACAAGGATAGATAGCCTTCAATCTTAGTTGTGAAGTCATAGGAAAGGAAGATACCAAATAAGGTCAACATTAAGATTACTACTATATCCTAGGTGACATTCATGGTTGGATAGACATGGAGTTTGAGTAAGAGATCATTTATAAGGATAAATATTGGCAATGGAGTCTCATTCATTTGCATGACTCCTTGACTGACTGTTTGGTAACATGGTATTAATGCATCAACCACTTATCTATGCATAATAGAAGTGCTCAACCTAAAATCTATAAGGAAATTATGGATCAACTTGTCTCCTCATATGAGTGTTAGACATAAAAATAGGGGCTTATTGCCATTAGTATTAGGGTCAAATACTTATAGGATGGATAGCATTTTCTAATTTCCAATAATCCATTGCTTTTCCAAGGATTCCTCTAGTTTCTTCATTTGCTCAAATAGAGTGAGGACATCCCAAAGTGGTATGGGCATGGTGTACTTATTTAGGTACTTAATCATATTAAAGGAATCCAACAACTAGAATTTTGGTGCACTACTTGTAATCTACTAGGGCCTCAATCACTTGACGACAAGATTGGGTGCTCTAATTAGTTTTAGTGTGGGTCCCTTTGGTATTGTTAGGTTATTATTTTGGGCTTGTCTTAGTTTTAAACCATCGATTGTTGGTGTTGGATTTGAATTTATATAATTTGTATCCTTATCCTCCTCTATAGCTTCTATTTTATCTTTGGTGAGGATATTAGATTATACCTAGTGTCGATTGTTCAAGGAATGCTTGTTCTTCCAAAGTTGACATACACTCTATCCTCATCCCATGTTACCAATGTTTGCTTGGGTGGTTAGGTTCTAGGAATTAGAGAAACCTCTAAATGTAAGATCTAAATAGTTGTTTGTAATGCCTATACAATTGGTTAAGGTATGAAACATATTGTATATTGGAGTTCTTCATGACTAGGAAAGTAAGTATTAGGGTAGGGGTATTTCTAGGCATATGGATCTCCTATGTAATTATTTTGAGTTGCTACAATGTATCTTATGAGGTTAGGGGGAAGTTGATAAATTAGAGTTCGTATAGGTACTATTTTTTATTCAAAAGTCTAGGGCTGACCAAACTCTATATAGGTTTAGAGTGGATACCTTTGATAGTCATTCAAAGGAGGCTAGTACCCTTGGCTACCCAATTAGAAGGGATGCTTAGGGTAGTTTTTATAGCTAAACATTTTGAAATTATATTAGTATTTTAGGACCTCTATTTCATCATACATGGTCTTTATAGTGTTCTTAAAATCATAGATCTCTTAAGAATATCAATATAATAGGGTGTTGGCTCATAGTAGGTAGTTTTATTTGTACTAAAACTTGGTTTAAAACCAAAGTTTGTTGAAAATTTCTAGGTTGCATAGTTGAAGGTGGCTAATAGCGTGGCTAGGCATTAGGAAATAGAGGAATAGGAGGCTTGGGAGCTAATATCATAATCTTGGTAAGATCCTTTTTAGCTTGTATGGATATCCCATAAGCTTGATGTAGTGTACTCATCCATATTTTACTACCATAGTTATATCTAAATCAAAAGATTTTAGATAATAAATGAAGGCCATAACTAGATACAGTCTAATTTCATCCTACATCTTGTCTTGTAGAATCTGCCATTAAATTCATCCATGACCTCCATAGGAGCTCTTTTGATGGTTGCTAAGTGCTCTATGAGGGACACCTCATCTACCCTTTCACTAGACCAATCTACAAATAGGTTGGCAAGAAGGTACTAGTTGGTAATAAAGTGTGATATGAGTGAAATATACCATTATCTTACCTTCCCCATAAAAGAGGTTTCTAATAACTTGAGCACCACATTCTACTGATCAATTTTGTAAAGTGCATGTAGATTGACCATGTGCTAGAGGTGTTTGGTTGGATTTTTTGCATATTTCTTGATGAAGAATGACAAAGAATTTAGTGTGGAGACTAGGATTTCATACTAGATGGCTTGTCATATTAGTGGTTATAATGAGCCTCTATCATTCCATGTCATTAACCTTATCTATTATGGGTTTTGAGGTGCAATTATGTTCTTTCATTGGCCTCTCTATCTATGATAAATATTCAAAGGAGGTAACAATAGTTGATAATTTTTTCTTGCACTAGATCTTGTGATAGGTCCAAAGCTCATAAATTTCTAGTTTCACCTATAAATAGTGAAGTCGTAGCTCCATGAGTCCTTCAAATAGTCGGGTCACCAAATGAATGTTGAATATGCTTTAGTAAGTGGATAGACTAAGGTTTTCACCATAAAAGTTGGGATCGGTCTTGGTAGGCATGCTAGTGAAACTATTAATGGCCAAAATTGGCCAGGACTAGTTTTGATCACACACTTTGAGCACAATGACCACCCATTATGGTTTTTGGGTTTATTCAATTATCATGCCTTATATAGACTGCATAATCAAGAAGTTCAAGGAGCATGGGATGTGACTCTAGGGAAAACCTCTAGGATTTTTATCAAGGTCAACTCCTTTTTTATATGTGTTCTTAATGCATAATTCCTAAGCTAGCCTAGTCTACCAAGTTTGATCTAGGTAAAGGGATAAGAGAAAAACAATCAAACTAACTAGCCTAAATTATGGGTGGCTATGCTCCAAGAACTACAAATTCTTTCTAACTATCAATGGTATTAATGAAAACATGCATCAAAACATAATAGTTAAAAGCGAACATGGTTCCAAGTTAGTATAATCATTCATCTATTAATATTAATGAAGGCTAGGACAAATACTAGTCACAACCCTTCATATAAATATACATACATACAAAGACCAAGATAAATATTTAAGTAGTCACAACTCCTATTTATGTTTACAAACACTTAAATTTATACAAAAAATGAAAGAGGCTCAAAGGCCTATACAAATACTAACTCAAGGCCTAGATAAATATATAGAAGGACATGAGATAAAAACTATACCTAAGGCTAGATACTAGGCACAAAAATATTGTTCTTCCTCCATTTCAACTTAGATACAAACTAAATATTTATACAACCTATCTCAAAATTCAAAATTCAAAATTTTCTCTACCAATCCTAAGTGGGAACCCCTATGCCTTCTTTGTTTTTTGTATTTGAGGAACCATGCTACATTAATTATTGGTATCTCTATATTTGACCTGTGGGTCTAATTATTATAAATATTCTATATATAGAGTGGTTCCCCTTAGAAGTTTCATTATTGGGCCTCTCTTGGAAACTCAAGCTTGAGTGGTACTAATCCTTGCTTGTTGGAGGAGTCCTATTGTTAATCTCAATATTATTGGGCCCCTTCTCCACATTTACCTAGTTTCTAAGTCACTACTCCAGTGGTTCATTTATCATATCTAGTTGGTGCTTATCTCAATCAATTATTGCTTAGGATTCTAATGACTATAGCTTTATGTGGTGTGGATTTTGAGATATTATCAAACTTCTATTTCCAAAAATTCCTACTATTATTTATCACTTAGAGTTTGGTTACCAGACCTTGTTAGTATCTTTTTTATAGAGACTCCTTTTGAGAACCTAGTTGCTCTAGTGGCATCTCTTTTGCATTGGCTCTATTTCAAAAATCTATTTTGGGTTGGGGACTACTTCTAGATTCCATGTGTAGTGAAAAATTCACAACAAGAGCTATTAAGAATAAATGGTTTGTTATTAACAAGGTCTTGGACCATATTCTTGAGGCCCATGAATATATTGACACCATGACCATTGACATGGTACACGACACATTTTTCATTTGGTCGAAACCAAAAGATTTATTTTATTTTATTTTATTTCAGGCTCTATAGTTTTGATAAGAGGAAGCTTTATCATCTCAGCTCTAAGGAGATGATCTAATATTGTTGAAAGGGGTTCATCTAATTGAGAGTACCTCATTTTAGAATTTTTTTATTGGAATTCCTATGATGAGTTTCTAAAGGCTCTTAGTAACATTGACATTATTTGTGTGGTAAGAGTCCATGACTCCATCACCAACAATATGTTTATTTTTGTACTATCCATTCAAGTTTGAAAAAGACTTATGTTCCTCTTTAATAGTCTTAGATTTTAATTGCCCTTGTTTAACAACTGTAGTCTATAATCTCTTATCCATATCAATTTCATCATCAAATAAATATACATTAGTTATCTCTAAGTAGAAGGCTAGCTACTCATTAAGGTTACCTATGAATACATTAACCAAGTTCCTAGGATGGGGAATGTATTGTAATCCATTGACTAGGGCTTGCCACCTTGCCAAAAATTTGGTGATACTCTCATATTCAAATTGATTGTTCATACAAGTCACTAATGGTGACCTTTTCCTCAATGTAGACTAAGAATTGCTTGATGAATATTTATATAATATTCCTAAAGCTTTTTAGGGGTACCTTAGTATTTGGGAGTACCATTTCAAGGCAAGACCTCTAAGGCTCTTATGGAATATATTTAAGAGTAACATATATCATATGAAATATCACTTCAAGTAGACCTAAATAATATACTATGGTTTATGGGGTTCTATTTCCTCTTATACATTTGAAACTTGGAGGTTTTAAAGTTGGGAGGAAAGGGATGACTAGATAAAAAGGGATCTAAGTGGTGGTTGCATAAGTCATTATAAGAGTACCTATGACTAGAATATTACCACTGGATAATATCCATTTGTTATTTCAATTTCTCTAGTTATGTAGTTAGAGCTTGAAGTGCAATATAAATGGGGTTTGAAAATGATGATAGTGTAAAGGTATATGCTAAGATATAAAAGGGATTTGTTGATAATTAAAGTAATATAGATGTTGAAACACTTGGGAATACAATTTTAAATTCCACATTATATAATTTCTTATTTTTTTATTGTTGTAGTAAGGTGAAGTACAACATATTGAACAACTAGGGATCACATTCTCCAAAGGCATAACAGGGGGCCTTCCTCCCCATTATTTAAAATTGGGTAGCTTGGATAATAGTCTAATCACATATCA
This sequence comes from Wollemia nobilis, assembly GCA_028583015.1. NCBI lineage: Eukaryota > Viridiplantae > Streptophyta > Pinopsida > Araucariales > Araucariaceae > Wollemia > Wollemia nobilis. The sequence continues at coordinate 27,705 of JAQPPZ010013240.1, forward strand.
CAAGGGTGTACTTATAGGACATATAAGGATGATATAATTTATTTCTAATATGGATGATATTAGAGAGTTGAGTTGGTTGGCATATTGAGAATGAGAGATAGTTTGGTGAGTGTTTTACCTTAACCCTAACCTAGGACATATTGAGTTGGAATAAGAGATATAGGATAGATTAGAATTAGGATTTGAGATTTGGATATTTTTAGGGACACTTATATTGAGAGTGTAGCTAGTACCTACTTGTAGAGATATAGGTAAACTAGTATTACCTTATAATAATTATACAATGGTAGGTAAAGATGAATTATACACCAATAAAGGGGGATATTCTATCTCCTAGCATTCATTGATGTGATGATGGAAGGTGGTTTGAATCGATAAGTTAAGAACTTGATATATTAATATTGATGTTAATGGACCCATAGGATGGGTCTAGTTGATTTAATTATAAAGGGTTAAATTTAGGTTGTTGGAGGCTATCCAATAATGAATCATATTGTAGAAAGGCTCCTTGGATTTCACTACCCTCTTTCAAAAATATCTTTATAGATATTTTATTCTTTTACAAAAATTAATCCATATGGGACATATATTGGAAGACTAATCTTCCATTCTCCTCATGGGTTTGGCTTAGGGAACCTTGAGGTGACAAGGCTTCCTCTTCCTAGTCAAAATAAGGTTCTCAAGGCTAAGGAATTCATATTGGTTCTCTATCAAATGGTTAGGATTACAATCCAACTGGTGCGAAATACTATGGGTTAGGTAGCATTTCTTAGTAATGGTTTGGGATCAGGAGAGAAGAAAGGATTATTTAAAATTTCAATCGTTTATAGTGTTTTAAAAGAGAAGAAAGATAATTTGTTTTGTTCTTATATAACCTTCCCTCAATATACCTAGTCTAACTAATATACCTCATAGGCCTTCCTATATATCAAAGGTTTTGATATACCTAACCCCTCTATATACCCCTTGATACATGAGAGAAGGATGATACAAGAAAATTTAGTAGTGCATGAAAGTGACAACCTAGATACATGGCCAAGATGATGCCTAAGGGATAATAATTATCCTCATGAATCCCATTAGCCCACTATGATATACTGCCTACTAAACATAAGTACATGTGAGACCCTATATGAGGTATTAGTAGCCTAAGCTTACTATATACCAAATATAGCCTAGTATTTCATATTGTTACTTAGATGATCCAAAATATCCCCATTAGGAGTAGCAATTGGTTATGTTCTTATTATCTATAATTAATGTGATGTAACTAAGCAAACAATATTGAAGTGGATTTGATTAAATTTTGATAGATTTTAAGTTTATTTGAGGTTGGCTTGGTCAAATAAAATTATTGGGATCTATTATGGTATTCATTTTGGGCTCACCAACATGCAAGATGGGAAAATTATAGATGGAGTACAATTATATGATGGGTATGTGTTGGCTCCTTTGTTCTTATGGGATGTCAAGTCCATAGTGTCTCTCTTTGAGGATATGGAAATTTGTGATCCTAGTATACTCTATTGTGGTTTAGTTCGAAAAAACCTATATCTTTCCTAAGATATTCCTATAACTACCTTACCTTTTCTACACTATCTAGATACAAGTGTAATAAAACAAGACGTAGTGGATATGCCTATGACTATATGTTTTTCACTTTGAAGTGATAAAATAAAGATAACTTTTTAGATTTATTAGGGATACAAGAACTAATGTAATCAAACAAGTATAATTTTTTATGCAATTTGGTATTAAATGATAATGCAATGACCAATTTATAGACTAGATTATGAAACAACAAATGTAAAATGATTTGTCCCCTAAGATGGTATAATTAAGCCTTTTGTTCTTTTACCTTTATTTTCCTTAATAAATGAAAAAAAAAAACAAAAATAGAAAAATTAGATAGTAGAGTAGACAATATATACTAGTCAAACTAAGCCTAAAAAACATATAAGAGTTCCAAAAAGAGATACTCAAACCTGGTCTACCTTTGTGGTATAAGCACTACATATTGTAAATTCATTATTGATATTTGTAATAGTTAATGACACCTTCATTTATACCTTCCCACTATTGACACTTCTAATAGCTAATGGTGATTTTGTTTATACCTTCTCACTTTCGTAAAATACCTATAAAATAGATTAAAAAAAAACATCAAACCCGTATTCACAAAGATAAATTAATATAGGAATGTATCAAGATAAAAATGTTGGTTGTTTGCACATAAAATATAAGTTCCATAATTGAGCGGTAGCATTGGTGGTGCTTTCAACTAGAGGTAGTGCTTTTGCTATATGTGGATATAATGACTAAATATACAATTTATAATATTTTATGTAGTAGAACTAGAGCATAGTAGTATTTCTAGATTGTAGTTATGAGCTGATTTTACCTATAGATATAGCAAAATAGGTTTTGATACATGGAAACCTATAATGATCTAATGACAATGTAAAAAATTGACCCACAATATAGAGGGACTTAATAGAGATAAATCAATGATTATTTTGATTATAACAAGGAGTGATTTTAAATGCAAAAGCTAAATTATTAAATATATAAAGATAGTATTATGGAAAATCAAAAGATAAAGTCTAATAATTAGAGGTAAAATCAAAATGGATAAGAAGCACAACCCAATAGCCTTATGTAGGGATCTTGCCTTGAATCCAAATTGTCACAATATTTGACCTCCACCTTTTATATGGGTGATAATAACTTTTATGCAAGCTCCTCCAATTGTATCCTTGAGAGAACCTTGATGAGATATACATGTACATGTGAAAATTCAAAGAGGTAACACCTTGTTCAAAAAAAGGTGAATACAAATTTGAATAGAGTTTGGTTGCTTTACAAGTGGATTCAAAATTGGTAGATATTTTCTACTTCAAATGGTTATATAAACTCGATAGGGTTTTGCTTCTAAAAAACATTTTATATTGAGCTCCCCCAAGGGATGGATTTATAGAAACCCATGACTGCCTTGAAGTATCCTTAGGAATATCAACCAAGATTTAAATATTGTAGAAGTAGTAACCTTGCATGGAGAGGATCAAGGTGTTTGAAGAAAGGTTGAAATAAATTTGATATGCAAAGGAGGATAGTGGATTATATAGGAGCCAAAAATTAATTATTAAATATATGATTTCCAATGATGGCACTATAAGATGGTAGACATGCTTAAGAAAGCTAGTTCCAAACTTGGTTGGTAGTTAGACCCTATTAGATGTCTAAATTTATTCTTTAATATTCTAAAAATCAATAGTTATAACATCATGAGCACTAGAAACATTAAGGATATTGGTGCTAATGCCAAAATAACCTTTGCTAGGCTGACTAGGTGGAAAAAGATAAAATTTGATAATTTAGAAAAAGCAATATCGGTGCTACCACCTCTAGTATGACATTTTGTTTTAGAGCCATAAATACCCATAATTTTAGTTGTGAGAACACATGGAAACCTTAGCAGATTTGTAAGGGCTAAAATCACCACATTGGTTATCATCTCAAATATGGTGTATGTTGTATGTGAGGGGTTCACCAATTTTTTTAAGAAATCACTCTAAATCCTATGTTTGATGTGTTTATTATGAAAACACATGAGTTTTGGGTTTCTAAGAGATAATATACTTTAATTTATAATCTAATTAACTAAGATGCAACATACAAAGTCTATCCTAGAATGATTATTTTCTTTGAATTATAAAATAAAGTTTCTTTTTATTTTTGAAGGCAAGGGTTCAAGGGAACATGCAACAAACAAAGTTAGCCTAATTTAAGACTACATGTAATTTTACTTTCTTTCCTAAGTTAAAAGAGGAACAATGAAGCTAAACAATTAAAGTAAGATATTTAATCTTTATTTGTCTTTGTGTGGATTAAAAATAGAAAGGTAAAACTAGACCTAAATTATTTTTATCCCTTTTCATTTTATGTGGAATTTTATAGAAAATAGAGACCAAAAAGAGTAGTAGATAGTCCTTTAAAATGAAATGATGCTAAGAACTATCAAGAAAGTTACCTAAACTAGTGCCTAAGATGATATCATGTTGGGTCCGAGGTGTAGACCAATTGGTTCATCCAAACCCCATAAGGGTGCGGAGGTCCAAGGTTCAAATCTCGAGCCTCGCTAAACTGAACACTTGTCCCTTTCTTGGTGCTTTCAGCAGCGTAAAAGGTTTAAAATGATTGTGGCATGGTGGTTATAGGGGCGGACTGCATGAAGATCTATGTGGCGGCTTCCGGGGTGGACATCGCAGAATACTATGGCGGCCATAAAAGTTGGACAGCCTACCCGGATTCGTGGCGGCTACCGATTCCACCATGTAAATATATAAAAAAAAAAAGATGATATCATGCTCTATATTTCTGCACCACAATTGCATTATCGTGCCACAAAAACATGACCCACAATTTCATGATAATTTTAAAATAGAAGGAAACTTGATAAAACGATTAGTTTTTCAAGGTTTTTCTATACCGAGGGAAATATTAGATCTTTTTGGTTAAATATTCAAACCCCTTAGGCCCATTAAATGACCAAAAATACATATTAAAATTAACCAAAATGAATAGAAAACAATATCACATCTTGTTTTTATAGGGTGAAATATCATACTGAGTGGAAAAAAAAATCATGACCCAAAATTTATAGGTTGTGATATCGTATTGTGGGTGGAAATACATGAATGTAAATGTAAAAACTTAAGGGTTATAGTATGCCATAGGCCTAGGGCACCTTCCAAAGAGATAATAAGGCCTAAAATGTGATTTTAAGTCCACAAAAAATGAGAGAGAAGTGTGAATAGATTTAATGAAAGTGAGTGGTATGATAATATGTAGTTGTGCAATGGGAAATATTTAGAATAATAGAAATATGAGTGTAAATTATGAAAAACAAAGATTAAAAGAAGTTAACTATGAAATGGAAAGACCTGGTAATATCTAAATAAAAGTTAGTGAGAAAAATAGGTGATAAGAAAAATAGAATGAATGGGGGAAAGAGCGCAACCCTTGAATATGAGATGCCTACCTCTTGGTTGAAGTTTTATGGTGGCCTCCTCCATATGCATGGATGCTTGAAGGTTGATAATGATGTCCTCTTGTGATTTTTTCTTGAATATGTTGATCACTTGATAAATTCTTGAGATAATATTTCTTGCTTGAGAAGAGAGAGCTTCAATAAAATATTGTAAAGTTTTGATGCTTGAGAATGCTTGATGAAAAGGCTATCCCAAGGGTCCTATTTATAGATTTTGCATGGCCTTGGGATAGAGGGAAGATATTTGAATTTGAAACTGAGGGGTAAATACATTTATCTTGGTGATATTGCTTGGGGATTTATAAGATAGAATGGGGATTTGATATTACATTTTAAATTCTTGGTCTTGGTGAAATAGATGTTGCAAGGGATTAACATACCATTAAATACACAAGGATCAAGGAATTTGAAGAATTCAAAGAAATAAAATTATGACTTGATAAGATAAAATTATGGTTGCTCTCTAGATACCACGATATCATTGATTTGACCATTATAGTTTAGCTAGGTGAGGAATAAAATTTGAAAATTGATAAAATTGCATCCTGCTTGATCAAGCACAATATTGTGGCATTTGGACCCATGTGCATTTTTTTTACATTTTGAGGTTCCAAATTATGTCAAAGTATAGGCATGTATATACTTGTCAAAAAGCTCTTTTTTAGCCTAATCTAACGGTGGTGGTTTTGTGAAAATTTGACAGGATTTCATAGGGAAAGATGCCTTAAATATGACCTTACTTGTGGAGAAATAAATGCTCAAGTTTGGGGAAGATTTGGCTAGGTTGGTTAGAGGGATGATGTATGAGTATTAATTGGTAGAATTGATGAAAAGTGGGTCAATTTTGGGTGTCTACATATTTCTCTTTTTGATGAATTCATTGTATAATAAATACTTCAAAAGTAGTTGTGCGCCAATTTTTTTGGTGGGATATTTTTGCTACTTGAGATCCAATATAGAGGGTATGGTGTGAGAATTGATTGCTTATGTATAAATTGTATGCATGCATGCCCCTAACCTATAGTACCTCAAGTTTTAGAGAGGAAATCAAGTTGAACCGATGAAAATTGATTAGGTTAGGATTGAGGAGAGGAAGGAAGGTGGCTTGATTAAGATTGGAAGAGCATACACATTATTAGATTGATTATAGATGAGGTATAATGTAGAAGGAATGGTGAATATAATAGATGAAATGAAGGAATGAGAGGAGAAGGATTTGTGTGAGTATTGTTTAAAAAGTGGTCTTATTGCCTCTAGGTGAGGATTATGTATAGATTGGTAGATGTGAGATGTGTTGAGGGGAGGGAAAATTTACCAAGTTAAAGCTATTTTTTTATGTGGCTAGTTAAAGCCCAAAAGATTAATCATACCTATAGTGGCTAGTCAAGGCCTATGAAGGATGGCTAGTTAAGGCCTTTATGAATAGTAGCTAGTTAAGGCCTATAGATATGTATATAAAAAATAATAGATATGTATAGTGGCTAGTAAAGGCCTAGATGGGAAGTGGCCAATTAAGGCCTAAATGGACATCGATCAATTGAGGCCTATATATTATATATGTATAAGTGTAATAGCTATATACAATGGTTGACAGCCAATGAAGGTCTAAGATGGACAATGATCATTTAAGGCCTAGATGGTCAATGGCCAATTAAAGCCTAAATCATAAAAGTAAGTACTAGCTAGTTAAGGCCTATAATAATGTATATATAGTGTAGTATAATAACTTTGTACAACATCTAGTGAAGCCATATATGAACAAGATGGTTGGTAGCCAATTAAGGCCTAAAATGGACAATGATTGTTGTGATGTGTTTTAGTGATGTGTTTGACTAATGTAATATTGTTATCTCTTCTTAAAATTTGATAATAAATCAATGGTTAAGAAAATCAATATTAGGAAGCAATGCATATATTTTAGAGTAAAGTCATATGTGAATTGACAATTGGTTTTGGGATTAATTTGATAATGTTGTTAAATTCATTTGACTTTGAAAATTTTAGGTATAGATGGTTTTATGTGACTTTGAAAGAGTTTTCAAAATAATTTTCTTACTTAGGGGAAATATGGAATATAGGTGGAATTTGATTAATATATAGTTTAATATGGTTTCTTGATTGGTAGGTTAATGGTGATTTTTTTTGTTCTTGGAATAATTTAATTAGATATGGTTTATTTTTGCATTTCTAGGTATGAATTCTGCTTTTGGATATGATTAAGTGTCCTAGGGATGGTTTTTGTAAGCTTTAGAAGAGAAGAAGTATTTTTTGTGAATTTAGGTATTTTCTACAAGGTTTAAATAGGTGCAAGTATGAGCGGATTTGGTAAGGGAAATTATATGTATGGTGTTTTTAGGGTAAGGGTAAAATAGGAGGAAGTCAAAAGGAGAGGATGATGACCTAATCATTGGAGGGAATCCTAGTTAATATTTTTGGTAGTTATTGGATAGTCATAAAATAACTAGTGGCCTATCAAGAATAACATTTGTTAGGTATCTAGCCTATTTGATGCCCATCCCCCAAGGCTAACAATAAATATTAGGATAAAAAAGAGATAAAGTGAACCTAAAGTCTTTATAGCCTAAGTAAAATATGGGAATGAGAAGGCAAGTGTAAATCCTTTGACTCATTGAGGGAAAAATTCCAAAACTTGCACAGTCAAGTGATATACATGCCTAGAAGATGAGAGGTGAGTGGAAGAAATGGGGGAAAGATGAGATGTTGGGGTTGGAGGTTCCAATTCTAAGGTTCATGTTTAGCATGCATTTAGTTCCTTTTTGGTACTATTGGTCTCTCAAGCAAGGTTCTTGTTGGCATTTTTTCCACACTACAGTTAGGAGTCCAAAAAAGGGGCGAACCTGATGGACGATTGTGAGGGGCGAACCTGATGGGTGACTGTGAGGGGTGAACCTGATGGGTGACTATGAGGGGTGAACCTGATGGGCGACTGTGATGGGCGAATGCATTTCAGGGGCGAACGTCATTAAAAGTTTTTTTTAATGTCGGGCGAAGACGTTTTGAAAAATATATTTCAGCAATGTTTGAGTTTAGGCAAAGGTGTTTTTCTTCGTTGCCCCACTTGGGAGGCGAATGGTATTTTTAAAAAAACTCAGTTGGTTTATTTTTCTCCGGATGCAAAATTATGAGAGCATATGACGAATTAAAATATGTGGATTTGGTCATTAATTACCGTCATCTTGGGCAATATTTAAAATGTGAATTCCAATCAAGGATATGCCTAGATAAGGGCCGCAATTTAATATTGGTGGCGAAGTGGAGGATTTTTTGTCATTTTCAAGAATGCCTTCTCGGTGATTTTACTCCCTCTCCAAAGCAAATTCAATACGGAGTAAATTAATGAAGCTCATGTTCGATTTCCGAGAGGATGGAGGTGGCCCAAATTTAATGCCCTTGTGCCCGAATGCCTTGTCATCCATAACCATTTTTAGACCATAATTATCAGTAGGATATTTCCAAGAAATAATGATCCACCATGTCTCTGATTTACGAACATTGGGTCCTTTCATGTATTTAATGAAAGAGGCACAAACCTCTATAAATACTAAGCAAATTTCATTGTAAAGGGTTAGACTATTTTGCAAGAACACTCCCCTAAGTTCTGCACTAATAGAAGAGATCTTCACCTTGGATTTGTGAGCTATTTTTCATGTATGGTTTCATTCTGATTTGACGTACTTCTGCTAACGCTTGTGTTTCTTGCCTACTATTACACTTGAATTCTGAAGTCTGAGTTCGGGTCTTGCTAGCGAGGAACGAAGTACTGGAGTATCACCCTGGAGGTTGCCATCGTGGAGGTTGCAAATGGAATTTTGTTGCTTGATTCTCTTTGCAGTGTTGCTAAGCTTGGAGGGTGCGACTACTGCTGAGTTTATCCATCATCCTGCACTTTGGCCTGTGGCCATATTTCCCTTTATTTCTACATTTTCCATTTCTTTCCCGCACCCTTATCTTCAAACAAGTGTAGGATTAGTCAAGGAGCCAACCTTCTCTGGATATTGGCCCGAAGGACATCTCTTTCCTTCGGCCTTTCAATGCTGGTCGTATCTAGGGTGCACAAACGTATGAAGTTTGTTTACTAGGCAGATATTTGACCAACAGTTTTTGGCATGCCCGGTGGGACTAAAGGTTTCTGTCTTAGTTAAGTTCTTTGATCTAACTAGGAATAGTGTCCGAAAAGCTCCACTTAGCGCATCATAAGCAATAGTAAGGCCCTGATGTTCGCCTTGCTATTGTCATGTTAGAACATCTGGCGACTCAGCTCGACCCATAGGTCTCCGAATGATAACAAGATCACAGGCCAAAGATCTAAAAAATCCAGTTGAGTTCTATGAACTTGACACAAAAATATTGGGTGAACATCCTAGGTTGGTTTCCCCAACACACCCATCAGTTGCTACGTCTTCACAAGTAGCTAGAATTTTTTCTTCTCCATCAAATCCGACTAGTACAACCACTAGTTTTCCTCCACCTCCACAACATAATCCTTCGGTTTCATCAAGTACCCCTGTGCAAATGGCTCAACAACAATAGCAACAACAACCACAACAAAATCCACCAAGGTTGTTCGCAGCATGGAACAACACAGGAGCACTTAACCTACAAGCACAACATTCGGTACCGCAAGCAGCGCTAAATTTTTTGCCTACATATGATGGGACTGGTAAGACTGCATATGAACATGTGCAAGATGTGGCCTCTTTGGCTTCAATTCATGGGATCACGGAGGAAGATGTGATGGTGAAATTTCTGGTGTTGTCACTTCATGGGAAGTTGTTGTATTGGTACAGATCATTACCCCAAGCAACGATTACATCATGGGATCAACTGGCAGAATTGTTGATAAAAGGTTTTCATGAATCTACGGATCCATTTTCTCTGTTACATCAATTCACATCCATCTAGAGACATCCGCAAGAGGAGATCATGAATTTTAATGTCAGATTTTCTAGAACTTGGTAGAGAGTACCTGATGGGCTTAGACCGTTCGATCAACAGGTTGCATGGTACTACCTGAAGGCTTTCAATTTTGATATCGGTTGGTCGATCCAGCAATGAAATATCGGTACATTCCCTAAACTATACGAAGCATCTCAAAAAGTTGAAACTGATTTAATTGCATCGGGTAAGCTTCCCCCAAAGATGCCTATGCCTATTTTCCCTGATCTCCCACAATATGCATATTCTACTTCATATTCGCAACCTATGTCATCCATGTATCCTGTACCTTCCTAGAGTACAAGTACATCTCAAGCCACTACTATGCCATTTCCTCAATTGCCAGCCCTAGTAGTACCTCAATTTCTAGCTCCACCTATCCCACAGCTACCGACTCTGCCCATTCCATAGCTGCTAGCTCCTTATCAACCCCCTGCTTTGCCTGCTCTACAAGTGCCCTTGCCTTTGCCCGCACCTCCTATCACTGCAAACATAGATCCCCAAATGAAGATCTTACAGGAGATGCAATCTCTGAACAAGGTGGTAACAAATATGTCAAATGATATGTTGGTAATGAAGAAGAAACAAGATGAGAGTGAGTTTCACTCAAGGAGATTTCACATACCACCCATGACCAGAGATCAAACTGCACCAGTAGGTAGGGGTCCTGAAAGAGGTACAACTACACAGATCAATGAAGAAGCAGGGACATCTGAGTGGGATTATTGGTGTTCCACATGCAATGATCCTCACGAAGAAGTTGTATGCGTGGTTCACCAAAATTATGTCCAAAATCTAGGAGACAACTCCACAACTGGAAGGGTAAGTATGATTACAGAGATAGATCATAATTTCATGGTCTCTTCTTCAGAACAAGTCTCAGTTTTGACCAGAGCTGGGAAGAAGCCTGTTACTATGGATCCTATGGAGCTGCAACCATTGAAGGTACCGGCTGAACAAAAGGATTCTAATGACAAAATGCAACCTCAAAGGAAGGCACCCGAAGTGGTCTCAAAGGAGCAAGATTCTGTACTATTGAAAGATATTTTGTCGAAGAAAGCTCCGGAGAGGTCGTAAGGTAAGGCATCCACTTCTCAACCCACAACTGCTCAACATCAAGCTAAAACTAAAGAGCAGGCTAAAGAGCATTTGAGGTACCCATCCTTGACCAAGCATCAGAGAATTGAAGCCACTCAACAATATCGAGAGAAGTATGAACCTACTACCAAGGGAAAGGAATCGGTTGTGGTTGACTACAATATTATGGAGGAAATGAAGAGGATACCAACAAAAGTGAGTCTATATGATGCCCTGCAACTCCCTGGACAAGTGGATCTCTTGCAAGAGTCACTCAAATCCATCAAGGATAAAAAGAAGAGCAATACGTAGATAGTTCTAGCTCAACAACTTCCTATTTTTGCTACTGGGAAAAATAGACCGCCCCCTTTCTATCTGTCACTCAGAATGGAAGGTTGGATTGTCCATAATTGCATGGTTGATTCAGGTGCATCCACCACTGTCATGCCAAAGGTAGTGTGTGAGTTCATGGGAATGGAGTACACCAGAAGTAGTCCGGGTGTGTTGCAATTGGATGGAACTCCTATGAAGACCATTGGCATGATCAAAGATATACCAATTGTGCTCCATAGCATGTCATAGATCACTGTGATCCAGGAGGTAGTGGTGGTTGATCTGGAGCCATACTTCAGTATGTGTCTCTCAAGGGAGTTCACTACGAAGCTTGGTGGATATTTGTCTTTGGACTACACTCACATGGAGATTCCTTTTAAAGGAAAGAGGATCAAAATCTACAATGAAAAGCCCTACTCTTTTCATGTAGAGAAGATCGAAGATGAAGATGAAGTTGCATCCTCTATCAACATGATGACAGAAGAGTTAGAAGATTTGGATCTGATGGAGGAAACTTTGGGAGGACTCAAGCTTGAAGATGAGTTCTCCATGATGGATTTTAATGCCATGATGGACACTAAAATTGGGTGTTACACTATGACAAAACCCGAGAAAGAAGTAGAACCAAGCACCTCTGAATGCCAGGACTCTATTACTGATGAGCTTTGGAAGCTGTATTTTGATGGTGCCAGATGCAAAAATGGTGTAGGAGCAGGAGTTGTGTTGATCTCTCCCTTGGGTATACAAAAAATGTACTCGTATCGGTTGACCTGGTCATGTACTAACAACGTCATTGAGTACGAAGCCTTGTGCCTCGGACTCAAGAAAGCTGAAAAACTTGGAATCAGATAGCTGCAAATCTTTGGTGATTCTGAGCTGATAGTGAATCAGACTACGAACAAGTGCGTAGCAAAGCAGCATTATCTGAAGTCCTACCGCAACAAGGTGTGGGACCTGTTCGAGTCTTTCATGACATTGAATGTTCAAGCAATTTTGCATGAACAGAATAAACATATCGATATATTGGCATCTCTCGGAGCAAACTTTTCCCTAGTGGAACAAGTAGTAAGAAGGCCCAAGATAGTAAGGGTTATTTTTAGGCCTTCAGTCCCAGATAAGAATGCTTACTGGTAGGTGTTCGATAACGATGAACAAATCGTTAACTTTCTCCTCAATGAAGCAGGTGCAATTGAAAATAGAGAGCTTTTGGAGGAAGAAATAGAGGGGATGATTCAATTGAAGAATAATCATATTCCTCAGGGGCTAATTTCATTGGAGAGTTTGTTCGATTCCAATGACAAAGCTGACAAGCACCGCATCAAGGTGGATGAAAAAGAATATACGGAGCTGCAGCTCGAACCTGGAAAGGTAATCAAGGTTGGTACAAATTGTACTAGAGAAGAACTTGAAGAAATCAAAAATTTGTGTTCAGAATTTCCAGACACTATTTCCTGGAGTTACCATGATCTCAGGGGATATGATAAAAATATTATCCAGCACACGATTGAATTGCAAGAGGGGGTGAAGCCCTTTCATCAAAAGCAGAGGCCCGTTAATCCAAATATTGAAATGTTGATGAAGGTGGAGCTGCTGAAGATGTTGGAGGCTAAGATCATATACCCAATTAAGCACTCTACATGGGTCATGAACCTGGTCCCTATGTGGAAAAAGAATGGAGATATACGCCTCTATGTGGACTTCAAAAATTTGAACCAAGCATCGCTTAAGGATCACTACCCTTTACCCCAAATTGATCAGATCTTACATGTTGTGGCTGGTGCCCAGAGATTTTTATTGTTGGATGGATTCTCTAGCTATAATCAGATATGGGTGAAGGATGAAGACCAACACAAAATGACATTCACCATGAAATGGGGTACCTTTGCCTATCAGAGGATGCCTTTTGGGTTGTCCAATGTTGGTGCCACATTTCAAAGGGTGATGGATCTTGCTTTTGGAGAGTTGCTTAATAAGATCATTGTGATCTATCTAGATGACATGACCATATTTTCCCACAATAGAGCTGAACATAGAAATCATTTGCGACAAGTGTTTGAGAAGTGTCGTGAGTTCGGCATTTCGATTAACCCGAAGAAGTCTATCTTCGTGGTTAAAGAAGGAAAGCTTCTAGGCCATGTCATCTCAAAATAAGGCCTAGCCATTGATCCTGAAAGGATTGAAGCTCTTCTGAAACTCCCCCTACCATCGAACAAAAAATATCTACAATCCTTTTTTGGACAGATCAACTTCGTCAGGAAGTTTATTGCTGATTTTTCCCAAGTGGTGAAACCTATGACGGAGTTACTAAAAAAAGATGTTGATTTTAGATGGACAGATGTCAGACGATAGGCATTCAAGGAAATTAAAGAAAGGATTGTACAAGCCCCTATTTTGGTGAACCTAGACTACTCAAAGGACTTTATTCTGTATGCAGTGGGTGAACAACAGAGCTATGTTGCAGTTCTAACTCAGAAGGGAGAAAATGGAGATGAACAACCTATTGCATTCCTCAGCCAAGTCATACACCCGCATGAAGAGAAGTATAATTTCATAGAAAAGTAGGTGTATGCAGTTATGAAATCCTTGAAGAAGTTCCATCACTTTGTTTCTCAAAGTAAGACGATTGTCTATGTCATTCATCCAGACGTGAGGAACTTTATTCTCTAGGGAGAACTGGGAGATAAGAGAGCAGGCTAGATTTCTAAGATCTAGGAGTATGATGTGGAGATTCGACCCACCAAGTTGGTGCGTGGTCGGGCTTTGTGTCAGGAGTTAGTGAAAAATACCTCTTCTCCAGTTTCAGTGGATGAGGAAACACTTGGTGCAAACATTATGGCAAATGAGTCATTGGAGGCTCGAGACTGGACCGATGAGTTGATTGATTATTTCACTACTGGGAGATGTCCATCTCAGCTGAATTCTTCTCAAATAAGATGCTTCAGATTGCAAGCATTGAAGTATACACTACTACCAACCAGTTTATATCACAGAAACATTGATGGTGTACTCCTCCGGTGTATCAAGGACTCCGAAAAGTAGTCAATTTTAGAGGAGTTTCACTCAGGAATTTTAGGAGGACACTACGCTGGTAGGCCAATGGCCTTAAATATCATTAGAGCCAGCTATTTTTGGCCAAATCTATTTGTTGATGCATACCGGGTAAGTTTGAATTGTGACAGTTGCCAACGATACGTAGGGAAGGTGAGAAATGTTGCCCAATCTCTTCATCCGATTCAGGTGGAGGCACCTTTCCAACAATGGGGCCTGGATTTCATTGGGGTCATTGACCCAAATTCTTTGATCGAGCACAAGTATATATTAACGACAACTGATTATTTCACTCGGTGGGCGGAGGTGATCCCCACAAAGAAAGCAGATCAAGCGATAATCATTTCCTTCTTGGAGGGGCTGATTACATGATTCGGGATCCCTGATGCCATAGTCACGGATAATGGAACTCCATTTGTGGGGGCTAAGATCATTGAGTTCGCTCAAAAGTATGGGATATACCTCAAAACCACCTCGAATTACTATCCACAAGGTAACGGTCTTGTTGAATCTACAAACAAGAACCTGCTCAGAATCTTGAAAAGAACACTAGGAGAAAACAAGAGGAGTTGGCACCTATTGCTAAATCAGGCTCTTTGGGTGGACCACATTTCTATAAAGAAATCTATCAACACGTCCCCCTACTCCCTAGTCTATGGTAAGGAGGTTGTCTTGCCAATGCATATTGAACTCCCTGTGCTACGCACTTTGCAAGAATTAGGAGATGAAGATGAGCAAGTGGATCCCATGAGCGTTCGGTTGGCTCAACTGCTACAGTTGGAAGAAGAACGTGAGAAGGCGTATAAAGCTTTTATGGAGCATGCCAGGGCTACTCAAAAGTGGTTTAGCAAGAAAACCTTGGATCGGAGCTTTAAAGTTGGTGACTTGGTTTTGAAGTGGAACGTCGACAAGGCAAAGCCCGAGAAGCACCAAAAATTTGATGCTTTTTGGGAAGGGTCATTCTAGATCACTGAGGTGAACTCCGCCAATGCATATTACCTGAAGGACATGGAAGGTTTTCAACTTCCAATCCCTATGAATGGTCTTCATCTGAAGACCTACCATCAATGACATTTCCAAGTGAAAAAATATATCTTGTATATATTGTACAACTTTATTTTTCAGCTAGTTCATATTGTTAAAAATAAAAAATAAATAAAAAAAGAGGAAAAAATGATGATAAAGAGAAAAAAATTATTATATATGCAAGAAAAAACAAAAATACATGTGTGTATATTGTACATACACATCGCAGAAAGAAGAAAAGAAAAAGAGAAAAAAAATGGTCAATTTTGCCAGTAAGTTTTCAAGCGGATACACTTCAACCATTGGCAAAAGTTCTTCCAAAACATGACATTTTTTTCCAAGCTTTCACCATTGAAAATTCAAGGATGAAATTCGAAGCTAGTGGTGGGAAGTTCAAAGGGAGACTGGCACATATGTCAAGATACTCCACTCATGAGCTTAATTGATTTAAAAAAAAAAAGAAAGCCAAATCAAGCGTTGAAAAGTCAAAGGTTCATTTTGGGCCTGTGGGGTGAGATTATCAAGGTGGAAATATTTTTAATTTTAAATTGAAAAATATTCAAGATCCCATTGAATTAAATGTTCTTGGGCCATGTGTTGTCAAGAAGAACCTTACGGGTTCCAAGGAGTTTTAATTTGGCTTACTTTAAAAATTAGTCATTTGAAGGGACCCTTCATCAGCACACATCTCAAAGAAGGTTTGGGTTTACGAAGAAATATTTTTAATTTTAAATTGTCTTGAGATGTTCAAAGCATGAAAAACAAGAGGGCTTATTGGTTACTCCAAGTGGTGGCAATTATTGAAGATCCGGTGCATTCTTCTATAAGTTTAAAATATATTTGAGGTGTGAGGTTCACTCATATTCTCTTAGATTAAAAAAAACTATTCAAGTGCTTGTGAAGGAATTGCATACCATTGCTACTGTACTTTGTAAGCTGAAAGCTGCCATTGTACTTTGTTGACATGGGCAAAAGAAAGGTTGAGGCTGAAGTTGTACCTGAGGCAAAGAAGTCCAAAAGAAATACTGAAGGTGAAAATATGGCAAAGAAGGCCCGAAAGAATGAAAATGTGAACCTAGATCCATTCATTGACAACATGGATAATGTGGTTGACTGCCAGGTTACACACAAGGGCGTGATCCAGCTTCGACAAGAGATTGAAACTGCTCTGAAGCACCAACTTACACCAGAAAGCTTGTTGATGGTCACTTTCTACTCCCATATCTATTGGTATCTGTGTACTCCGGTGCACCCTTACCCCGAACTGATAAAATTAATTGGGAAATTCTACAATTCATCTAGTCGGGTAGTAAATAATGCAAGAGGTGACACGTTGTTTACCATATCAACGCATTCTATTTGTGAAGCCTTTGCATGTGGGTTAAAACCTCCATCTGATTTTACAGTGAAGAAGATATACTTGTCAGATCAGGAGGGGAGATATGTCTCCACGGTGACAATGAGATAATTCATGGAGACACAGCTGGTTAAGGAGCCCCAGATTGGACACTTGCCTGAATTACCATTGCCATTGACCACTTTCAAGAATCCAGAGTTGTACTCTATGTTGGCCTGGATAGCTGGTGGTGTTACTGATAGCATGGTGCACAAGTGGCAAGCTGCGTTGGTGCAGTGCATCTCACAAGTTGATTTTTATGCACCCACGACAATGAACGCAAATACGAACCCGATCTATTTTGATTGGGCTGATTACATCACCAGGCGCATGCATGAGCAGCTTGAAATACTGAATACCAGGGAGAACACATCATTCTAAAATGTATCACATTTGGTCTGGTACTTTTTCTTTCATTTGCATCAGTACTTTGACTTCATAGCTATCAAATAGGTGGATGACAAGGATAAGACTATTCCAGTCTATCTTTGGATGCATGTTCTCACAAAGAAGGAAATGGTATATAATTTCAACCGATTGTTCCTTGGCCCTGCCATTGAACTACTTGTTGGTCATTGTGAACGAGTACCCCAAGTGCTCCGAGATGCAGTGGTGAGTGTTACTCCATAGAAGGGTGATATATTTTTACTGACACAAGGGGTGGTAGTTCGGATCTATGGTTTTACAGGTAAACCTTTTCTCCTTCCATATTATGCCACAGAATGCATCTTTGCGATGGAGGTGGTGCGGCAACATGACTATATTAATGACATCTATGGTGTTGGTCATGGAAGAAAAACAACATGCCAGATGCCATTTGAATTTGGTTGTATCAAGGTGGAGTAAATATGACAAAATAAATGGCTCATGCAAGCACTTCAAGATCTAGACCTTGTTGAGTTACCGCATCACTGGAGATATGATCCCAAAGGCTTGTTTATGAACTTTTTGAAGGTTAAGTCCTTCCATTGTTGCCCAAGGCCAGACATAGAACAATGGCGTAACAACTTTCATGGTCCTGACATGGAGTGGAACGTGGAGAAGATGACTACTTTGCCTCCATGGCTAGACTCGTATGAGCAAGAGGTGGAATACAACCCTGCCAGATTTGTACAACATCGGCCACCGCCTGGTTTGTTTGATCAATTAAGAGTACAACATCCTGATTGGCCTGAAGACAAGATTGCCAGCTGGTGGATCATGCGAGTGCAACATGACAAGCTGAACTCAGGGTATGGGATGAAAATGGACCAATCATTCTCTGAAATATATGATGAATATTGTCAGGTGTATCAGCCCATGTCATTTGCCAAGATTGTTCCTCCAAGTTCGCATCGTACAGAAGCTCAAGTTGATGAAGTAAATGCAGATATCTCCCAACACATTGAGGAAATGCCAGTGCATGAGGAAGAACAATCGTTAGTTTTCAAAAGAAGAGTCCCTCGGACTCAGAAGAAAGTTGAGGGGATTGCTCCATTTTTGAAGGCTATCAAAAGGCCCAGGTCCGGAGCAGTTCTCGTTGTTCCCGTGACTTTGTCACAACAAGTACCATCGACACCAAGGGTGGAGACATCACTTTCTCCTCAGGACGATCATGATGATATCCCAGACCATCAGGAGGAGGACCATGAAGTGATCAAAAATATGATTGCACAAATTGAAGAAGATTTACCGATCCAAGAGATTATCTCTTCAGACCCGGTATGACAAGATCACACGACGCCCGTGCGCCAAGGTACATATTTTTCTCCTTCTTCCTCTTTTCCCCCTATGATGCACTTAGTGGCTGTCCATTATGTACAGTCTATGGTGTCCAGTGATGTTCCATCATCTTCCATTCCATCATCCATTCCATTTTTGTCCACCCAAATCCCAGCCACTATTGTGTCTTCTTCTATTCCCTCTTCCTTGTCCTCCATTTCTTCTGTGTCTATTGTTAATAGTTCTTTTCCATCTATCTTTCCATCATCTTCTATTATTCCCCCATCCGTAGAGGTTGTAAGTACACAAGCACCCCTTAAGGTCGTTGTGACTGCAGTTGTGTCTACTTCCACATCCATCGTTGTTCCATTTTTGCCATCTAAGTCTGTTCCATCCCATGAGTCACAGTCCTTACAGGCGCAAGTTCCATTTGCGTCTTTCCTTGAAATGTAGGTATTCCTAGAGATAGATGCTGAGATTGCACTGGAGCACCCTGTTGCGATGAATATTGACCAAGCGCGCCTCAGTTCGTCTCAGTGGCTAAAAATTCGTAGGAGGAAGGAGGCGTTGGCACCAGAAAAACCACTGCAGAGGGTGTCATTCGATCCAGAGGCCATGGAGGTGCACACTGTCCGCATGATTCCCTGAGTACAAAAATGCCAAGGAGAAATGAATCCTGGGGATTACTCATATGAAGTCACCACACAGGACATCAAGCAGATCAATGCCACGGAGGAGGTGGGAGGAATCCAAGTGAGCGTTCAGAAAGTGTATCTCCAGAATGAGCACTATAAAGGAGAGTATCATCAGGCTCGTGATAGGATTGTTGATCTGGAAGCTGCACTAGCTGAGAGTAATGCACTTTTGGAAGAACAAACAAGAATGCATCAGGTGCAATTGGCACAATAGGCTGGTCATTTGACTCAACATATTGAACACTAGAAACAATAGGCTCAGGAGCAAGCTCAAGCCTGGGTAGCAGTAGAACAAACAATACAAAAACTAATAGCTGAGATTGAAAGTCTCCAACAGCATCAGGTGGAGCATGTGGTACAATAAAATGAATTGATGAGAGAAAGCATGGTTGAAGTGCACCAAAGAATGCTGACATTCTGTATCAAAATGGCGCCCAAAGCCTGCCTGGTGATGAGTTTTCTGTATAAGGCTATAGTGGTGGTCCTCCGGAGTAAACGTAAGTTTGATCATGTTGAGAGTGAAGTGGAGGCACACCTAGAAATGGCCTTGAAGATCCAGTCTCTTGCAGAATCAGACTTTTACATCCGCCCAATGAGCGACATGGATCAGGCCTGGGCATCAGCAAAAGCTACCCTATGGTGCTACTTTCAGTGATTGGAGCTGGTGCATGAAGCCAAGAAGTTGCTCACATTTTTGGAGCAGGAACGTGTAGCTACGGAGATCTATTTTGACACTCTCACGAAGATGGGTTTCCCAGGTTTTGCGAATGAGTTTGGCGAACCGCTCCCTGCTGAAGAGTTACAGAATGTTTGGCAAGCATATCTTCAAGATGAGTCTGAGGTGGAGGAGTTGGGTCATCCTATTTTTGAAGAACAAGCTATCACTTTTATCAGGAGACTCACATGGATGGAAGCTGCCATGTATGAATTGATTCGAAGGACTAAACGCACACATTTGGAGCAGTTGGAGATGTTGGAGGTTATTATTGAGTCCCTGGATCATCCGACTCGGTTCGACTCTTTCAGATGGGCTCAGGCCATCGAGGTGTATGTCAAGACAAGTGACATGTTGGTTGAGCAACATGCAAAGAAAGAAGCTGAAGAGGCAGCTAAGAGGGTATCCAAGGAAGAGGAGCCCGAAGATCTTGTAGAAGGAGATGCGAGGGCAGATGAAGGAGGAGTGCAAGCACAAAATCTGGTGGTGGAACATGTAGTGATTGATTCTGAAGATGACTCTTGAAGCCCAATGGATGAAGGCCTGAAGTTCGTGCATCCATACAAGCTGAATACCCCATGAGCCACCAAAAGTGTTGGCATTTTTGCCACACTACAGTTAGGAGTCCAAAAAAGGGGTGAACCTGATGGGCGATTGAGGGGCGAACCTTGATGGGCGACTATGATGGGCGAATGCATTTCAGGGGCGAACGTCATTAAAATTTTTTTTTAATGTCGGGTGAAGACGTTTCGAAAAATATATTTCAGCAATGTTTGAGTTTAGGCAAAGGTGTTTTTCTTCATTGCCCCACTTGGGAGGTGAATGGTATTTTTAAAAAACTCGGTTGGTTTATTTTTTGCCCGGATGCAAAATTATGAGAGCATATGACGAATTAAAATATGTGGATTTGGTCATTAATTACCGTCATCTTGGGCAATATTTAAAATGTGAATTCCAATCAAGGATATGCCTAGATAAGGGCCGCAATTTAATATTGGTGGCGAAGTGGAGGATTTTTTGTCATTTTCAAGAATGCCTTCTCGGTGATTTTACTCCCTCTCCAAAGCAAATTCAATACGGAGTAAATTAATGAAGCTCATGTTCAATTTTCGAGAGGATGGAGGTGGCCCAAATTTAATGCCCTTGTGCCCGAATGCCTTGTCATCCATAACCATTTTTAGACCATAATTATCAGTAGGATATTTCCAAGAAATAATGATCCACCATGTCTCTGATTTACGAACATTGGGTCCTTTCATGTATTTAATGAAAGAGGCGCAAACCTCTATAAATACTAAGCAAATTTCATTGTAAAGGGTTAGACTATTTTGCAAGAACACTCCCCTAAGTTCTGCACTAATAGAAGAGATCTTCGCCTTGGATTTGTGAGCTATTTTTCATGTATGGTTTCATTCTGATTTGACGTACTTCTGCTAACGCTTGTGTTTCTTGCCTGCTGTTACACTTGAATTCTGAAGTCTGAGTTCGGGTCCTGCTAGCGAGGAATGAAGTACTGGAGTATCACCCTAGAGGTTGCCATCGTGGAGGTTGCAAACGGAATTCTGCTGCTTGATTCTCTTTGCAGTGCTGCTAAGCTTGGAGGGTGCGACTGCTACTGAGTTTATCCATCATCCTGCACTTCGGCCTGTGGCCATATTTCCCTTTCTTTCTACATTTTCCATTTCTTTCCTGCACCCTTATCTTCAAACAAGTGTAGGATTAGTCAAGGAGCCAGCCTTCTCTGGAGATTGGCCCGAAGGACATCTCTTTCCTTCGGCCTTTCAATGTTGGTCGTATCTAGGGCGCACAAACGTATGAAGTTTGTTTACTAGGCAGATATTTGACCAACGTGCTTAAAAGGTCAAAACTAGGCTCATTGAAGAGCACAAAATTATGATGTGCTTAGTGTATGCAAAAATTTTCAAGGTGGAATACCCCTTTTGTGTGAGTGCATAAAAAACCTTGATAGTTTGTGATTGCAAAATTGTGGGATCATTTAAGAGCATTAAATAAATTGATGAGAAAAATTGTGGGCTCATTTAAGAGCTCCAGATAGAGAGATGGGAAAAATTGTGGGCTCATTTAAGAGCAGCAAATAAAGTGATGATCAAATTATGGGCTCATTTAAGAGTTCCAAGCAGAGTGATGAGAAAAATTATGGGCTCATTTAAGAGCTCCAAAAAGAGATATGAGAAAAATCATGGGTTCATTTAAGAGTGTTAGATAGAGAGATGAGCAAAATTATGGGCTCATTTGAGAGTGCCAAACAAAGATCCGAAAAAAATCTTGAAAGAAACTCGATTAAGAACATGAAAAAAAAACTTGATAACTGATTAGAGCCTTGGATGTGCATTTTTCGGTGTGAATACACATAGAGAATGTATAGTTATAGTTAAGGCTTCCAAAGTAGATGAATACATTAAAAATTATTCTTTAATTTAGTAGTGGTTCCTTTAAGCAAGACTTAAAGGGGTTGCATGCTTTAGCAAATCAATATTTGGACCACCAATAGTGGGTATTGATGAAGGTTTATAGAGATAGAAGGTAATTTTATAATTCATGGGACAAGTTATTCTTTAGGAGTTAGGATTTTCCATCAACAAGGACAAGTTGGCCCTTTTGCATGAGGTCATGGATATTATTTTGAAGTGGTTTATATTGATTGGTAAAATGATCAAATCATTGATGAAAAGCACAATAATTATGTGAAGACTATTTTTAATATGTTTCAAGTTTACGAAATGGGAGATTAATCAATTTTGGCTCCCAATAACTTGGTCAAAATGAAAGTAGGGGATAGGCCTAGTTGTGCGCAAAAATACCTAGGCAAGGGTAAATTATGGTTGAGTTGTTGAAATGGAGGTTAAGTTATATATTTCCCTATCCCTAATCACCCTCTCTTATTAAGGGAAGCCTCCACATAAGTGGCTAAGTCAATTATACTTTGAAGGGACCACACCCTAACTTTCTCCAAAAGTTATGCTAGTTGGTCATTGGGGATTTTGATGAAGATATTAAGAAGTTCAAATTGAGGAGGGACATGATTGATTTTTCCTATAATGGTATTCCATATAGTAAGAAAATATTTGAAGGATTCATGTTCAAATTGTTTTAGTTTTAATAGATCAATGAGACTAAGTTTTCTTTCAATAAAAATGGAAAAATATTGTATAAATGTGTCACCAAGATCACTAAAAAATTTGAGGGAGCCTTTTGGTAATTGATAGTACCATTCCTATGCACTACCCCTAAGGATTTAATGGAATGTTCTAAGTAATAAGATCTCATCATGTGCAATGTCATCACAAGCCAAAATAAAATCTCTAAGGTGTTGAATAGGGTCTTGATCACCTTCATATGTTTGGAGGTTAGGTGTTTTATACTTAGGAGGAAATGGGTAATTGAGCACAAAGGGATCTAAAGGTTGATTGAATAAATATTTATAATATTGATTATAATGGATAGAAGGATTATAAATAGTTTATTTGGTATTCTAATTGTTTTACTTGAGTGATGAGGGTTTGAATTTGAGAAGGTTCTTGATTGGGTGATTCAAGATCTTTATTTGAAAGGGGAAGAATATTTTGGTGATAACTATAGTTTATAAAATTGTTTGTATTAGGAAAATAAATAAATTAAGGGGAAAATTGATTATCAATAGGTATGTCCAAGTTAAGTTTGGTTTGTGGAGCTAAATAATATCTTATATTATTCTTATTTAACCCATTATGATGGATATCTTGATCCCTAATGTTGTTAGAAATATTAAAGGTAGAAGGAGGAGAGTTAAGATAAGGTTCACTTGTGAGTTGTTAATTATGGAGGGTAGAAGTATTTTGTCATTTGTTTTTAAAATTAGGTGTAGTAGGATTATATTTTATGGAGTCTTCTTGTGGAGGGTAGTTAGGTTCATTACTAATATGATTAAGAAACTCTTGAATATTATATTCATGTGAAAGTGATGCTTTTATCAAGAATATTAAGGAATTCTTCAATAATTTCTTCTTGTTATTTAGTATATACTAAGGTTGGAGAAAATTAAGGAAGGTTAAGAAATTCATTGATAATGTCTTTATGTTCTTTATTAAAATCATTATGTGATGGGAGAAGAATTTCCCTATGTTATTTATTATCATCATGATTTTTATGGATGGAATATTCTTAATTATTTTTCATTAATGGTTTTGCATAGCTTACTTTATGAGTTGTAAGGCATTTTTTAGATACTAGAAGAATTTGAAAAGGGAAAAGAATGAATTTTAAAATGGCAAGGAGGTTTAGAAAAATGGCCATTGAATAATGTTGGAAAAATAGAATTGATTAATTAATTAGATCTTGATCAAGGTAGCAATACTATGAATATCAATTTCAATTGGTTTATATACCTTAGAAGGATCTCTTGAAATACTTGAACCTACCCGATATACCTACCCCCCCGATATACTCATCGATACTAGAGGTGACTCGGTTCCCTTGATATAGATGATTGTACGTAATGGATCACCTTGAGGTACTAGACTAGAAACAGTATGAGGACCAACCACACCTAGATATGTGACTCAATATCAATATTACCATGATGAATTTGAGGAAAAAATTATTAAATCTTGATTAGTGATTTAATCTACACAAACAAAATTAGGTGGTCTTGTTTAAATTTGAATAAATCTCTATCTTTTAATTATGTGAAGGTTTTCAAGTTATAATGAGGTGTTCAAGTTGAGTTTACCAAAATGTGAGAATGCACTAAATCCTTAGAAAATATGAGAGGGCTAAAATACCCAGATTAGTTCTCACCTCAAATGTGGTGTATGTCGTATATGTGGGGTTCACCAAGAGCGTTTTAAAGATATCACTCTAATCCTACTTTTGATGTGTTTATTATGAAAATAACTAAGTTTTGGGTTTGAAATAAATAAGCTAATCAATTGAAAATCTATTTAACTAAGATTCAACATGCAATGTGTGCAACATACAAAGTCTATATTATAATAATTATTTTATTTGAATGATAAAATAGAGTATCATTTTCCTTTTCAAAGGCAAGGGTTCAAGGGAACATGCAACAAATAAATTTGGGCTAATTGAAGAATGCATTCAATTTTACTTTCTTGCCTCAATTAAAAGAGGAACAAAGAAGCTAAACAATTAATCTAAGATCTTTAATCTTTATTTGTCTTTGTGTGGCTTAAAATAGAAGTTAAAACTAGACCTAAATTCTTTTCATCCTTGTTGCTTTTATGTGGACTTTTACCAAAAACTAAGACTAGAAAGAATAGTAGACAATACTTTAAAATGAAATAATGCTAAGAACTATCAAGAAAATCACCTAAACCAGTTCCTGAGATGATATCATGTTATGTATTTCTACACTATGACTACACTATCACACTCTATATACATGACCCATGATTTCATGATACATGTAAAATAGAAGGAAACTTTACAAAATGATTAGTTTTTTGGGGTTCTTTTATACTAATGGAAATATTATATCTTTTTGGTTAAGTAGTTAGACAATAGACCAAAGCTACCCTAATGTTTAGGAAAATGTAGTATTGGATAAGGAAGATCTAGACTTGAGGACATGAGAAACAGTCATAATAAAAAAAATTGAACTGGGTCATGAAGTGTAAGAGTGTGTGTAAGCATCTTGATGGATGCACGTAGAAATGCTAGACCACAAGAGCACCTCTTGCATCTCAAACATGAAGTAGACGAAAACCAAGTTTTCTCAAACCCTATCAAAATTCCATATTTTAAGGTTATTTTTAGACTATTGCTACCTAGTGGGTAGATCTGTCACTTCCTCAAGCCTATATTTTTTATGCCTTAGAATTTGAGAAGGTATTGGTGTAGGGATAACCACTACTACTTCCTTTCTCAAATTTAGAAATTTGGCTTTCTCCCTTTTCTAAAATGCTCTTCCCTTTGACCAAGGCAAAATGGGAAATATGACTCAAGTTCTCAAGGAACATCCTCATAAAGTTGTTAAAACATAGAATGGAACCACCAAAGGTTCATTTGTGGCCAAACTAGATGTGGTTCTTATAGGTGAGGTTCCACCAGACTTTTTTCAACACCCTATTCTACTTCTATTTACCTAGGCCTTGATATGTAAATTTATGGGTATCTTTTCTAGTCCCACTAAAATAGAAAATGGATCATCAATGTATAGGGCTCAAATATTTCATCTTTTTAATTCTTGATTATTTGTAGAGGGTACTTCTTGGTGACTTTCTTCTCACTAAAATAATGATATTTAGTGTTTCATGGAGTACCTTAATTTATAAGGTCTAGCCCTTTGTATATGATCCCTTGGACTCTAGGTTTTGATCCTCATGAAGAGGAACCTAATGATATTTCAATACGGGTCAGGCTTCCCTTCCTACCTTTACACTTTCAAAATAAGACTACTTTGGAGATTGTAGGAAACACTCTTGGAAAGTTTATGGATTAGGATCTCCTCAAGACAAACAATGTTGTTTGTGCTCAAATTTGTGTTAGGGTCAATTTGAAAAAGGGATTACCAAAAAATATTGGAATAAAATTTTTGGACTAGATCCACACTCAACCTCTAGATTATGAGCACATTCCCTTTAAATGCATAACTTACCATCAGTATGGATATTTCTCCTGATAATATCCCACTAAAGTAGTAGCAAAAGTAGATCAAGGAGACAAAAAAATTGTCATTTAGTTCCAACAAGTTAAAGCTAGAAAGTCTCATAGGTCTAGAAATCATAGAAGACCAATCCAAAAATATTAGAACCCTCAAAGTTCAAATAAATTTGTTGTTCTTAATGTTGAAGAGGAGGTAGACCCTCACTCCAATTAACTTAATGGAAAGACTAGAAAACCCAATAGTATAGAATTTGAGGCTACTTTATAGCTAAATTTAAATAATATTTTAAAATATCCCAAGGAACAACAACAACCCATCCTTAATTAGTCAGAGCAATATGATGAAGAAACTGAATAAGTTGAAGAGACTCAATAGTTTTAAGTAATAATACCTAGAGAAATTTTTTCCCTTTGCTCATCAACAAGAGGTAAGAAACTCAAGTTTTAAGAGAAGAGCAGGCCCAAAAATATATTCAAAATAAAACTCAAGCTACTATAGAGGTATATGCAAAGAAGAAAGGATCTAAAAAATGATAGTCCTCTCATGGAACTGTAGGGGATTGGGTAGTCTTCTAAAGAAAAACTACCTATTTGACTTAATTAGCCTTAGAAATCCTATGGTAGTGTTTATTCAAGAGACTAAAATGTCAGAAAATGGGGTGACTTCAAATTGGCACAAAATTTGGAGGTATTTAGAGTTTGAAACAATAATCTCTCTAGGTGCTTTAGGTGGTATTTTAACTGCTTGGGATCCACAACAACTGACTTGCATTGGAAAACATAGACATAGTAATTGGTTGGCTTTAAAATTTTCCTTATTCAATGGCATATGCATAACTCTAGTTAACTTCTATGGACCTAATAATCCTAAAAACAAATGAGAGGCATGGGAAAACTTACATCTCTAGATCTCTCAAACATAGCCAACAAATCTTATAATAGGAGGAGATTTGAATGTGACTTTGGCACATTGGGATAAAATATAGAAAATTAGAAATCATGACTATCGCAAAAATATGATTTAGCATTTCATGGATCAACATAATTTATAGGACATCATCCCTCAAAAAGGAAAATTTACATAGACAAACAGGAGATCAGGGACCCAATTCATAGCAGAATGATTGGGCAAGTTTTTAGTCAATGAAAATTTATTGGCTCTATATCCTCTTATTTCTAGTCAAATCATCCAAAGTGCCATATTTGATCACAAAGCTATCTCCTTGGAGTGGGAACAAAATAACCAGCCAACAAGGAAAAATCCCTTTAAATACAATCTTGGATGGGCTGAAGAGGAAGAATTCCATCACCTAGTTGTAGAATTGTCATTACACCAAAACCTTGAGGTATTAATGTCTAATACAATATTTGTATTTGAACACCTCATAAGGTAGTTAGTCCTAGGTCCTAGGGTGGAATTTAGTCCACTAAGTCAAATCCCTAAGATGTGGTGGTTAGTCCAACACCCCCTCTCCAACATGACTAGAGGGGATTTGATCTTGGGGTGAGGCTCTAATACCATTATAGAGTTATAATTACACCAAAATATTGAGGTGTGTGTCTGATACAATCTATGTAGTTGAACACCTCATAGGGCTATTAGTCTTAGGGTCCAGGATGACGGTTAGACCAAAACTAGTAAACATAAATTGGAAACATAAAACTCTTTCAACAAGACCACACAAAATATGGAGTGATAAGATCAAGCATCTTAAATCTAAGATCAAAATTTGGTTATCTAAAGGACCAATAAAAAGGAAAAAATAGCATTTAAAGTAGCAACCTAAGAAGTTGGAGGAAATTTGAGACATCGCCCCTCTTTCTTAGCAAACTAATAGAAGGAAAGAACTATTGGTTGAACTTTACAAGCTGGGATTAGAAGAAAAGGCTTATTAGAGACTAAAATCTAGAATGATATGGTTGCAAAAGGGGGATAGGAACACCAAATATTTCCATCTCAAAACCCTTCAAAATCAAAAACTCTCAGTAGAAAAGGTAAAAAAAAAAAAAAATAATTGACCTTTGACAATTTCTTAAATATGCTTTCTTTTGAATCTATTGACATTCAAGCCCAAACCACCCTGCTCCAAAATATTTTGAATATTCTTAATCAGGATGACAAAACTTATTTGAGCTCTATGGTCACCAAGGAAGAGTTGGAGTCTGTTATTTGATCACTTTCGAAAGACAAGGCTCTTGGTCCAGATGGCTTCACTAACAATTTTTATCAGCAGTTCCTTTCTCTTGTTGGGTCTGACTTATTGATGATGATCGTGGACGTTAGAAAGAGAGGAATGCTCATCGGGCCTATAAACTCAACCTTTCTTGCTCTTATTCCAAAAGAAAATAATTCTTCTTCCTTTAATAGATTTAGACCTATCTCTCTTTGTAATTGCTCATACAAAATTATGACCAAGATTATAGCTATCCGGATCAAAAAAATTTTAAGCAAGTTGATTTTAGAAGAGCAGGGAGGTTTTATTCTAGGAAATCAGATCTATGATAACATAATCATGGTCCATGAAGCTTTACACTCCTACTCCAAAACTAAGTTAAAGAAAATAGTCATCAAACTGGACATGGCAAATGCTTTTGATAGGGTTAATCTCCAATTTTTGGAGAAAGTACTCTTCAAATTTGGATTTTTGGTGCAACTTGTGAGATGGATTGGAGCATGCATCAAAGCCCCTTGGATATCCCCTTTAATCAATGGAGAACCTGCTGGTTTTTTTAAAACCTCTAAAGGAATTCGTCAAGGCTGCCCCCTTTCTCCCTACCTCTACATCCTTCTTGTGGAAACTCTAGGAAGAACCTTGAGCAATATGCGAAGAGCAGGGAAGGTGCAAGGCATCACAGCTGTTAGAGGAACTAAACCCATCACTCATGCTCAATTTGCAGATGACACTATCCTACTTGGAGAAGCTACCAAATACAATATCAGGAAGTTTAAGAGTTGTTTATCTTGTTTTGAAGCAGCTTTAGGTGTGATTATTAATAACTCCAAAAGTCAATTTTTCACTATTAACACTACTCCTTCAAAAAAAAAAAGGGTTCTCTCAGATTCTTGGATTCAAAGAAGGAAAAGACCAATATTTCAGATATTTGGGAGTCCCTATGGGTTTCAATCTCAAACCCAAAAATAGTTGGATACCCATTATTGAAAAAATCCAAAAGTGAATTTCTACATATAGCAATGGATGGCTTAGTCTAGCAGGAAGGAAAGTTCTCATTAAAACAGTTTTATCTGTGCTTCCAATCTATCAAATTTTAATTTATCATGCTCCAAAGAGTGTTCTTCAATCTATTGATGGTTTTATGAAAACTTTTTTTGGCAAGGAGGGAAACAGGATGGAAAAAAGAAGTTTCATTTAGTCAATTGGGAGTTGGTTACCGCAGAAAAAGACAAAGGTGGTCTTGGAATAACAAAAATAGATATTGTTAGTAAAGCCTTGGCTGCTAAATTGTTATGGAATTTATGTCAGCCACCTGATTCCCCTTGGAAAAAATTCTAAAAGCCAAATATGCAGATACTGCTTCAGGTTTGACTCTTCTTAGAAATATCAATCTAAAGCCCAGATCCTCTATCATATGGAAACATATAGTGGAGGCAAAAAATTTGATCCTCAATAAGACTTCTTGGCTTCTAGGAGATGGTTCTCAAATAGATATATGGACTGATCCTATTCTTGGTCAGCCTCCTGTGTTAAGTACTTGTGGTCATAATCTTAGAGCTGAGTTTACATGATTGAAAATCTCTAAACTCAATGAAATTCTAATCTGGAGAAATAATAAATTTGAATGGAGGAATCTTGCTCTTCTTCAACCTTTTTCAGCTGAATGGGAACAATTTAAATTAGCTAACAACAATCTAAAAGTTTTGAGACAACAGTGCTCAGATCAGCTCATTTGGGGAGAGATTAATAAATCAGGTGTTTATACTATTCAAAAGGGTACACAACTTCAACTATCTGGAACCCCTAACAAGTAGCTGGCAGCTATTTGGAACCTTAATTTACCTCCCAGAATCCAAGTCTTTGCTTGGTTAGTCTTGCAAAACAAAGTTCTTACAGGGGACAATTTGCAGAAGAGAAACATTTTGGGCCCTCATATTTGTGTCAGATGCATGCAGAACAATGATAACATGAACCACTTATTCTTTGAGTGCAAAATAGTCACCCCTATATGGATTTTAATCACCAATAGATTTGGATCTCCTATAACTGGTTTTTTGAATGCAGAAGAGTGCCTAATTAATTGGCAAAGGAAATACAAGTGGGGACTGAGAGGAAAGTCCATTATAAAATGCCTTTGGAAAACCATTCCATTCTTCATCATTTGGATAGTTTGGAAAGATAGAAACAGAAGAATCTTTGATAACAAAGGAGAGAATAATAGTACCCTTGTAGAAAGAATCACTGCAGGAATAATCAACAATCTGAGAGCTACCTTTAAACTCAGCCAAAATTTCCAAGGTTTAAATGATTCAAAATTACAAATTATACACAATTTTGGCCTCCAAGATCTTATTTCAGAACCCAAAACTGACTCAATTGTCATGTGCCCAAGAATTCACTATCCTGCTTTGTTCTTTGATGGGGCTTCTAAGGCCAATCTTGGAATTGCAGCTGCAGGAGGAGTAATTGTGACAAAGGACAACACCGTAAAATATTGCATTAATCTTGGAATTACTTCCAACAATGTGGCTGAGGCGTTGGCTTGTGAGATAGGGCTCAAATTAGCAGTTGAGCAATGACTACAATTCTTGCATATTTATGGTGATTCCTCTCTCATTACTAATGCCCTCTCAGGTGACAAAAGGATCAGCTCTATTCAACTTCAAATCATATTGGATAGAATAAAAGGTCTATCTAGTCATTTTATCCAAGTTCAATACTTCCATGTCAGCAGGGATTTTAACAAGTTAGCTGATGCTCTTGCTAATAGAGCTATTAGAGAAGAGCCCTCTAAACTCAGAATCTTCAGAAGAAAATCCAGCAAAACCTCTTCATTATTGGTGAAGGATAATTTGTTCCAATAATCTTCACACATGCCATTTTGGCCTCTTTGGATCTTTGTAGTCAGCTATTACAAGCTGCAATCTAGATATTGTGTACTCCTTTTCTTAATATAATTCTTTTCTTAAAAAAAAAGTAAATAGACCCACAAGGTCCCTTAGATGACCAAAATACATATGAAAAGTGACCAAAATGAATGGAAAATGATATTGTGGCCTATACTTTATAGGGTGCGATATCATACTATGGGTGGAAAATAAAATCATGGCCTAGGATTTATAGGGTGTGATATCATATATTGGGCAATAATATGTGAATTTAAATACAAAAACTTAAGGGTTATGGTATTTTATAGGTTTGTGGCACCTTCTAGAGGGATAAAAAGGCCTAAAATGTGATTTTAATTCCACCAAAAGTTGGAGAGAAGTGTGAACAAATTTAATGAAAGTGAGTGGTATGATAATATGTAGTTGTGCAATGGGAAATAGTTAGAATAATAACAATATGGGTGTAAATGGTGACATAAAAATATTAAAAGAAGCTAACTATAAAATGGAAAGACCTAGTTACATATAAATAAAAGTTAGTGAACAAAAATAGATGATAAGAAAAATAAAATAAGGGAGTGGGGAAATAGCACAACCCTTGAAGGTGAGTTACCTTCCTCTTGGTTGAAGCTTGATGGTAG
>JAQPPZ010013243.1:0-64024 GCA_028583015.1 Wollemia nobilis
GAAAATAATAAACCTCTAGTGCCTCCATAATTGATTTTTAGAGTATAGCAATTTTTGAGTCTTCATCAGAGTTTTTCTAAGAAAGACTTTCAATTTCTTCTTCAACAATAAGGATGTCAATTTATTCTTCCATAGTAGTAGTATCATCTAATGGGAATATGAGGGGTTTCTAGCCCATAGATCCTGGTTTGAATCCAGGTGCTACTTCACTATCAAGAAACAACACATCAGTTCTTCGGGTGGGTAATCTTCTTCAACTTTATCAACAAGAATTACTTTTCTACCAGCAAGAATGTTTCTTCAACTTTAGTAGTGAGAATTTTGAGATTTTTTCAACAACTCAAACAATGAGGATCTCATTCTAATTTATGCATGTGACCAATATATAAGCACAAATATCTTTAGATTTCTATGCTAATTCTTGAACATATTTAAGATCCTTCAAAGAATATTGAATAGACAACATGGTGCCTGAAACAGGAATATGCCACAAAGAATGATCAAGGTGTTCTGATACCAACTAATAAAAATAAAGCTTACTCAAAACTTGTTGAATGCTTTCTTGATTTATTTTATAATCAGATACATATTTATACATATTACAAAACCATTGATGGGCAAAAAAAAGGCCTAAAACCATGAGCATGAGATAATATTGTCACAGACTTATAGATAAGGCTGAAAAACTTTACAAAAAGCTTGATAATCAACTTTTTAGGACCTAACAAATTAGAATATAAGGCTCGTAGGCATTTTCAAAAACTACTAACAACTTTTTAACTAAAAACCCTAATTAATTTTAATTAATTAATAATAGTATATTCCTTTATAGGGATTGTACCCCTAGCCTTGATTATTTTGCATATTTTGACCACCTTCATGACTAAACCCTTGGCCTGGATTGGGTATATATTATTGTTGGTTAGAGGTCAAAGTTTTGTATTAATCATGGTTGGGGAATGGGATGGTGTAGATACCTTACCTCTAATTGTGATGATGGATTTATTTCATTTGGAATCTCTTAAACTTTTCAAGAAAAAGTTATTCTATACCATTATGGACTATCTTTGTTGAAGTTGGGCTGAAATGTTTGCTTAAAATAATATTTTTGTAATTTTTAAGTAGTAGTACCTTCATGCCCATAAGTCCCATACCAAAATCAAGCCTTATTTGGGTCATGCCACTTAGGTGCTTTAAATCTATTATAATGATAGGATTTTATCCCAAAGGGCTAGAAATTTTTTGAGAATATCCTCATGACTCCATTAAGGTATGATATTCTTAGGTCTTGTGCCCCTTCTTCCTTAGTTATCATGTTAATAGGTATCCCAAAAGTCTTTGATTCATGTGAGGTATCCTGGAGATATACATTATAAATCTCATCCCTTACAACATTCTTCTTAGGTTTCTTGGGTTTAGGATTTTTCTGATTATCATTTTTCTCTCAATATTCAAGAATTTTAACTAAGTATATGACCTTTTCTAAGGGAGTTAAGTCATATGGGTTGTGCTCATGGACTTTAGTCTAAAGTTTTCTTTTAATTTTTCATATACATTATAGTTATTGCCTCTACAATTAATATCGTATTAGCATTCAATTTGAATATTTTCCATATTTTATGAAGTTTACTTACTGATTCATTTAGTCCTTGCTTAGAATTTAAAAAATTATTCATTGCTTCAATAATAGTCATATCATCATCGTTCTTACTTGATATTTTTAACAAAATTATCCAAAGAATTGATTAGGTGTGTTGGCAAGGAAGCAAAACTAGTCATGTGCATTACATACCAATGCTCTAATCATGAGTTTTAATAAAGCTTTCTCATTGTGTAGCCAATCCCTATAGTATTTGGTAAACTTGCCTATGAATTTTGAGATTTATTAGTTCCATCATAGAAAAATTTGGGAGCATGCCTAGACAAATCAATGGCTTCTACATCTAGGACTAGGGTCTAATTTTGATAGCTTCTCAAAGTATAATCTAAGACACATGCACCACCACTCCACGGTTAGCTAAAGTAGGAGGTGGAGGAGGAGCATTAGGGTTTAATATTGAGGGAGGAACAACAACTTGAATCAAAAGGATATTAATACTAATAATTTGAGCAAAATTATTCATCATATTTTTCCTATATTTTAGCAAACTCTCATCTCATTGTTTGCATCGACTCATTATCTCTCCAATGTAAGCAATTATTTATTGTATAGTAGCCATATATTATATCATATTTTTATCCTAGGGATCATACATAGGTTGGGACTGTTGGGAAGGCTATCATAAACTCAATTTTGTGTTTACATAATGTTAGTCATGGTCACCACATTATGTGATGATCATGGTAAAATATTACATCCTTCTCTAGAGGAGAACACAAATGCTTTTGGGGCATCTTAAGACCCTAAGGAAAATTGGTAAAGTTTATCATAATCCTTAGTTAGGTCCCTATCATCTTCATGATTATACTCCACTTTCCTATTTGTGAGGTCTTCTATGTGCATGTCCTCTTCATGGTTGAAATGGGGATGATGATGGTAAATTTGATTGTCAATTGGAAAAAGGAAATAATCAAAATCCTTTTCATTTTATTGGATTTGTTTCTTCCTAGATCTAATAACTATTATAGTACACAAAAAATAAACTGGAGGAGTAGTTATGAGGATAGGCAAAAAAATTAATGAACAACAAACTAGGGTTTAGAAAATATTATCCTAAAAAACTACTAAAATAACGCCATACCAAAACCCTCATAGCTAAAGCAAAATTAATTATTCAAAAAAAAACCATAAGAGGAGGATGGCTATAGAAATACTATAATAGTCTATGACAATGAACAAAAATTAAAGCAACACTACAATAGCTATTCTACCAAGCCTTATTGGTTAAAAGTTGAAAAAATGCTTTAAAAAGCGGGTTTCACATTACGTTCATCAAATATTGTGGAGAAAAATGACATGACTCATAAAGCTATAGAAAAACAAATATAAGTAATGCAAAATCTGTAACTAGAATAGCAAAGCATAATTATAAACTACTAAAGCAAGTTTAAAGCTACTACTATTCTAGGAAAAGTACTAAAGAAATGTGAATAGCAATAAATCTATTTCCTACATTAAATCTATCAATGACATTAAAATCCATAGTAAGTAAAACTTAATACTATTTACATGGAAACACACACCATTGCACTAAAAATGAAGCATTGTAAATATCATAAAATGAATATTTTGAATACAATAAACCCCTTTGCAGGGTGCTTCACAATAAAAATGCCCAAAAGGGATCATCCCCTTTTACAAAAGAATGATGGTATCTTCAACTTTTTTATGCAACAAGCAAGTTGTGTAGGGTGGGGTTTGCGTTGTGACCACCAAGTAAGTTGAGTTGAGCCTTAATCCTTGAGTTGAGTTGTGTACCTACACACATGTAAACAATAAATCATCAGTAGCACCTATTTAAGAACATATAACACAAGTTAGAGCAAATACAAATTGATATGTAAATATGAATGTAGATGTGTAATGCATGGTGTAAACTTGAAATGTAGATGATGTGCATGCTTGACCTCTAAGGTGATTTTGGTAGAATTCATGTATGTCACCTCATGCCTCTCTTCCAAATAAGGGAAATGGGGTGGTATTTGTAGAATTTGAGCAAAGAGAGGAGGGAGTATGAGGTGGCTACCACTAGGCTTAGTGGAGAAATATTAAAGTGGATAATGGAGAAGTGAAATGCAAGGTGGCATGGGGGAGGGAATTTAAAATTCTCTAGTGGGGTGTTAGGTGGATGGCCATATTTTTTCTTGTATGGAGGGAGGATGAGGATAAAGGTGGGTGGAAGACAAACCAATGTGGGGAAGCAATTCTAAATTCCTTAGTGGGATGGAGGGAGGATTAGGTGGAGAATATATAAAATGTATGAGTGGATTGAGTGGGGGATAGGTGATTTTAGTGGAGGATGGACATTTAGATTATTAAATACCTCATTTTTATTTTTTGTGTGAGTGGGGTTTGACCAGGGTTATGTGGACCTAGGGTAAGGGTTAACCTAGGTCAAGGATTGACCCAAGTCAGAAATTGACCTTGGGAGAAGGTGTATGCACCTAGGGTTAACCTAGGGGATGATCACATGGTGACCAAGGGCTAGGTGTAGGAGGGGGTTTAGGTGTGAATAGTGATGAATGAATATTGAATGATGAATGGTAATTCTAGTATAAGTAACTAGAATTGGGTGTTTATAGATGCTCCTTTTTGTACCACATTGTGTAAAATATGATGCAGTGCAAAAACTAAATACACCTAGTTTATTGGATGTAGAGGTATATTTTGTTACCCCAAAGTAGAGATTAAATGATTGAATAAATTTTGTGTTTTGGCTTACCCTCTCAAGCGATGAATGAATGAAAGATGAAACAAATGAGACCCATGAGTCGCTTGACCAAATGTAGATGGTGGGATGATGTTTTATTGAATGTAAATGTTGCAAATCAAAATCAATGTTGATTGCCCCAAATTTGGAGTGGGCGTGCATTGTCAAAATTTTGCTTTTTGGTGAAATGAAAGGCCATTGTGATATGGTTGATGGACCAGCTAGTGTGGGTATATGTGTGATACTAGAATTATTCAAAGATATAATTCAAATCTACACCTCGATTGTAGTCACCACATGTTCAACCCGTATAGTGGCATGGTGCATACCAAGTTAAAATTTGTGAGAGATTTTTGCTTTTGTAACCCAATAGAGAGGGCTTGATGATAGCCTTGAGCAAATTTTCTTGAACACAATCACATTCCTAAAATTGAGTTACCAAATTGATCTAATTTGGGATAATATGGAAAGGAACAATGTGTTGGATGCATGGATGAGTTGATTTGGTGATTTTGTGAAGTTTTGTAGCCTTTTAGAGCCTGTTGAAGCCTTTTGCCATGAAATGGGGGATGTGAATTTTTTTTTGAACAAGTGTCCTTATGGTGATTTACCCATCCTATTGAATTGTATGGATAACCAATCACTGCAACTGTAATATGTCTAGAGTAAATCACTAGATACAAGATTCACTCGAGGATTCAAGCTAGTGATTCTAGTTGATGAATATGATTAAGAAAATATAGGAAAGTAAATGGAATCAAATGTGCTATGTCTGGGAACACAAGGTAAAGGGCGCAATATTTGACAAAAGGATGCAATATTTTAAACTTAATAATTAATGTGTTATGAGATGTGAATGTGAGGCAAATGGTGCAACCTTTGACAAAAATATGTAACCTTTTGAACCTAGCAGTTGATGTGCTTTAAGATGTGAATGTGAGACAAAGGTTGCAACCTATGACAAAAGGATGCCACCTTTTGAACCTAGACGTTAATGTGTTGAGATGTGAATGCAATGCAAAGGTTGCATCCTTTACATTTTGCTTGATTGATGGGGGGAGGTGCAAGACCTAAAACATCCCCAATTTGGTTGATGTTTAGTGACTAGTTGATTGGTGGGAGAAGGTGTGATACCTTGAGTGCCCCCAAGTTGTTTTATGGCTTGATGTGTCTCGTATGTGCTTGTGATGTGAGGAGATGATGTGTGAAATGAATGCATGTTGATAGATGCAATGATTGTATGCATATACTTTTGATTATCTTTCAAAAAATGCTTAGACATGTATCATTATTCATGATATTGATCAATTTACCAAGGGTATCAACCCAATAATACTGATATACATGGGGAATGGATGTGAATGGATGTGGTGTAATGTTTTTATAAGAAATGTGCTACTATGGAGGTCAAGTTGACATGACTTGTTCTTTCACTTGTCTTAGGGAAGATGAATCTGAAAGTGCTTTCAGGAAGCTCAAACACCCTAGAGACATAAATCAAACTCATCTACTGATCAGGTAGGCACTTGAAGATACAAAGATCGACCAAGTTATTCAAGTTTTGCAAAGACCAATTGTGTGTGCAGTGATTGTTCATTTTCAATTGTGGACAATGTCAGACTTGTCATGTGTGATTTATGCCAATAATCTAGCTCATCCGAGAGCATACACATATTTGTACAAAATAAGGTCACTAATGTGACATATGTATCGCCACATAGGGTGTACTCCACTACCAATCAAGCATTTATAGCCCCGATGGAGGTTAGTCCCATGATCTAAGGACCTGAGAATTCTAGGGATTCAAGCTCTTCACCCCTTGTTTTTTGGGGGGTATTTTGCTCATTTTGTGGAAGAGAAAGGGAAATTTTGCTTTTAGGATGTTTTTTAGGATACTTGCTCATTTTGTGGAAGAGCAAGGAATTTTTTTTATGGGGGCTTGCTAGTTTTGTGGAAGAGCAAGGGGATTTTTGCTTTTGATTTGGGGGACTTTCTCATTTTGTGGAAGAGCAAGGGGATTTTTTTAAAGGGGGAAATTGTCCTTTTTCTAATTCTTAGGGTTAGACCATGTGCATGATAGGATGAGCAGGGGAAACCATTCACTTTATGGCAATAATGACTCATGATTTCGTCTTTCCTAAACACCTAAATTTGATTTAATATTTAATACTTGTGAATGGTCTAATAGAAAAATTTAGGTCACCTGGAAGACCTATAGCATTCAAGAACTAATGATGTTCAATGTAGATTGAATGAGACACTAGGTATGGTTGAGTGACCAAAAGTACCTAAATATTTATCAACCCATAGACTTGGGAAAGATAAACTATCATAGGGTTTCTTCTTTCTCTCTTTTTTGGAATGAAATATGATAGAGAATGGATGGTTGATGTAGCTAAAATACCTATAATGAGGAAAAATACC
Organism: Wollemia nobilis; assembly: GCA_028583015.1. Lineage (NCBI taxonomy): Eukaryota > Viridiplantae > Streptophyta > Pinopsida > Araucariales > Araucariaceae > Wollemia > Wollemia nobilis. The sequence goes on from JAQPPZ010013243.1 coordinate 6,795, forward strand.
AAACACATACCATAAGGAAGACACCCTTGATTAATGTGATAAAATCAATCCTAACAAATGGATAAAAGCATGCATCGAATGATAACCAAAGTTTATTAGTGATGAAATGATGAAATTTTATTGCTTTATTTTTTATTTTTTAATTTACATGGTGGAATTGGTAGCCACCACAAATCCGAGCACGTTGTCCGGATTTTATGGCCACCACAATATTCTACATTGTATACCCTGAAAACCGCCACACATTTATTCATGCAGTCCACCCCTATAACCACCATTCCACAATAATTTAAAATCTTTTACGCCACTAAAAGTACTAAGAAAGGGATAAGTGTTCAGTTCGATGAGGCCCGGGATTTGAACCTTGGACCTCCTCCCCCTTACGGGGTTTGGTCGGACCTATTGGTCTACACCTTGGACCTAATTTTATTGCTTTGTTGTTTTTGATGGTTTTTGATATTTTTTGTATTTTGATTATTTTTTATTGTTTGTTATAGTTTTTGTGGTTTTAATTATAGAATGTACAAGAATGGGCAAATTGTGGTTATGGTAAGGGTGGGCATAGAATTGGAGGGGGATGAACAAGTCGAGGTGGTGGGTTTGTGGGTGCTACTCTAAGAGGAGGATAAGAAGAATAGGAAACAAAATAAGGAACAAGCAAAGGCAATCAGGGCCTTTGGTAGGTTGTTCAATGATGGGAATAATGGAGAATGATACATCTTTAGAGCTATTGAAATTGACTAAGGGATTTTCTAATTATTGTTTGAGTTGGCCTTTAGAAGTATCAAGGGACTCCAAGTGGATCATGGAGGCTTGGAAGAAGTATGAAGTAACGTCAATGTTAGATTGAGGGGATTGTGGAGCTATGTCTATGCTAGATTGGTGGTATTGAATCTTGTCTATGATAAGTGGCAGGTATGAAACCATTTTTATGCTAGGTTTTTGGCGTGGATTCATGTCTATGTTGGGTTGTTGGCATAGAGACATGTCAATGCTAGGTTGTTGGCATAGAGCCATGTCGATGCTAGGTTAATGACATGAAGCCATATCGATGCTATATTGATGGCATGAAGCCATGTCGATGCTAGGTTTATTTTTTTGGATGGTGAGAGAGGAGATATGCACTTTGTACATAAAAACCCCCCTAAACTTGAATTAGATATGAGAACAGAGACAAGTGGGATGTCTGGGCATGTTGGTGGTATTGAAGACCCTAAGGAAAGAATGGATTCTTGATAAGATGTTTGATCATGTGCCTCATGAGATGATACCTGGGTGTGCTCTTGTTGTTGGGGCACATGGTTGTACCCTTCATGATTGGGCATGTGTGTGGGCACAAGAGTGTGTGTGTATTGTTGGGGTGCCTGAGGGTACCAATTATGTTCTAGCACTTTTTGTTAGTGTTCTTGATTAAGTGGTTCTTGAATAGGCCCTTAATAAATAGGTGGTTGGATTTACCCTTGGTGAGGTAGTCCTTTGATAACCACTTACCGAGTGGGTGGTTGGGCGTACACTGATTGTTGTGGTTGTCCTTTGAGGATAATTTTATTTAGGAGGTGTTTGTATGTGCACCTATTTTTGTAGTGGTCCTTGGAGGATAATTTATTAAGAGGTGCCTGGATGTGCACCTATTGTTGTGGTGGTCCTCTAAGGACAATTTGTTTAGAAGGTTCCTAGATGTGCATATGTTATTTTGGTGGTCTTTTGAGTACAACTTGTGTAGGAGATGCCTAGATGTGCACCTGTTGTTTTGGTGGTCCTTTGAGGATAATTTTTTTAGGAGGTGCTTGGATGTGCACCTATTATTATGGTTGTCCATTGAGGATAATTTGTTTAGGAGGTGACTAGATGTGCACTTATTGTTATAGTTGTTTGTTGAGGATAATTTATTTAGGAGGTGCCTAGATGTGCACCTGTTGTTGTGGTTGTTCATTGAGGATAATTTGTTTAGGAGGTGCTTGGATATGCACATGTTGTTGTGGCAGTCCTTTTAGGACAATTTGTTGTGAGGTACCTGGATGTGCACATGTGGTTGTGGTAGTAGATACTATGGTTGTAGATTATGAGAGGCAAAGGTGGTGAATATTATTTGGTTGACTAGAGAGGTTTTGGATTGGTTATTGACATGGCCTTTGGCATTGTTGTTGGACCACTCTTTCTTCTCAAGTTTGATTTTTCCTTCTTGTATTTTGATATCTTTGATGAGTTGGGCTTGTGCTAAAGCTTCATCGAGTGTGAGATTTTGTTTGAGTTGTAATAGTAAATATAAGTGTTTCGAACAATTGCTTTTAAACATTCGAGTTAGCTCCATAGTGAGGAGAGTAAAGGGTAGTTTGGTTAACACAACTCTCCATTGTTTTCTATACTCCAAGACAAGCTCATATTCAAATTGGCAAATATGGTAGAGATCAGTTAGAGTGGTGTTCTTCTTGATATTAAAAGTAAAATATTCTAAGAAAATACTGGTCAATTGCTCAAAAGTAAAGATGCTATGTTTGGGCAAGTGGTGATACCAATCCAAGGCATCCCCTCCTAGGATTTGGGGAAAGGTTTAGAGCATAAGTAGATCATTGTGTTAAATTATAAAGCATGCATGGATGAATGCGCTTACATGCTCGTGAGGGTCCTCTTCCCCTTGGAATTTGTCCATCTTCGAGATTTTAAAATCAGTAGGATATGGAGGTAGAGTACCAAAGGATGAATAGGGTGATTGATCAACTGCCTTAAAGTGGGATTTTGTTATATCATTTCAGGTGCTTGCATGGCCAAACTATTAATTTGATTATGCAAAATTTGAAATTTTGGGTCTTCAAATGGTGCTTGAAAACCCTGGTTTGTGTTTTATGTGTATGTTGGATGCGTCTACTAAGTGATGCATTGGGTGGATGAGATTAGATTTTGGTTGGCGAGTGGATTGATGTTTATTGGAATTTGGTGATGTGTGATGTTCTATTTATATTGGTTGTGAAATGATTGTTTTTGATGATGTGGGGATTGTTGATGAGGGGATGGAGGGATGATGGTATGTTGTGTTGATGAAGCAACATACATATTTTGAAGTGGTGGTGTAGGTATGGTAATGGTGGGTGGCCGCAATACCCATAATGAATCTTGCATGGAGAAGATTTTTTGTGTTGATGTTGGAGGATGGTTGAAGTTTACCACCTATGATTGGTGTTGTGAGATGGGGTGTATACTTTAATTAATGCTACCAGTTAGTAGTTATTGTAAGTGTTGTAAAGCCTATTGAATGGCGATCACAAATGTAGGCGAAATGGTTGAATGAGGGGCGAAATATTGAACATGATGTGTGGTGGCAACATTGGTGGATGTCGATGGAGGATATGTAGCAGAGGGTATCATGATAGAGCGATGGATGATATGTTGCATATGCTCAACATGAGTATGGGAATTTTGAGCATAGGACACCATGGATGAAGGGGTTTGAACTCAAGTGATGGCTTGGGCTTCGACTAAATCTTTGGCTTAACATCGGGTTAATACCATAAGCTAGGGGATTTGAAATGGAAAGACGAATGTGCAAGTTATGTGTGTGGTGAATATGGCGAATGCAAAATCTACATTACAAACAAACACACAAGCACACAAATAAACAAGTATATTTCTATTTTTTCTTGCCTTTTGTTTTGCAACCTATTTTGGTTTTTGTTTTGTTGTCTCTTTTTTGTTTGAGTTTTGAAGTTTTGAATATTTTTTTTGAGTTTTGGTGTGTTTCATGTTACCTAGATGTAAAAACTATGAATGGTAGGTGGCGGAATGAAATCTAAAAGGTGTGTCAATACCCACCCCTCTATCGAAGGATGAGTGGAGAATGATTGATAAGGCTTCCTTGATGAAGGCTTGGTAATGGGTGTATCCTAAGGAATCAAAATTACCTCATGAGAGAGGTCACGCTAAGTCTTGCTATCGATCCAAATGCGACTTTCACTTCACCCTCGGGTGGGCTTGGACAAGAACAATAGTTGTGATCCACTAATTATTTAGCCTCGTGGTTAAAGGGCATCTAACCTAAAATATTACCCCGAGATCATCCCAAGGGTAACCATTTTCTCGGTGATAAAACTCGAGAAACTATGTGTACTAGCTATGGCAATCTAGGGCTCAACCAACGACTGGGGATGAAGTCTAGCTCGCTAGGAGGTTGTCCTCACATTGTATATATTCAAAAAGTGTAGAATGTAGATCATGCAAAAGAGTGTGCAAAAAGGTTTGTTTTTGTGTTTTCGTTTTGGGATAATTTTGTTGACAAGTTTTTGGACAATGTTTTTTTGTTGACAACTTTTTGACATGTTTTTGACAATTTTTTTGACAAGTTTTTGTTGTTGACAATTTTTGTTTTGACAATTTTTTGTGCAAAAACTTTTTTTTTTTTTATAATTTTGTTCGTTTTATTTGAAGCAAAAAATAAACAAAGATCCCCCCTTTCATTTTTTTTTTTTTGAAAATCAAAATGTAAAATGAAAAACTTTTTTTTTTGTTTGGAAATCAAAATTTATTTATTTATTTTTTATTTTTTAAATCAAAATTTAAAATGTTTTTTAAGGTTTTTATTATATATATTATATATTTTTAAACAAAGGTAAAAATATTTTTTTCTTTGTTCATTTTTTTAACTCCAATTTTGGGGTGGGTCATAGGCCTGGTGTGATCAGCGTGTGAGGACCTTGAGCATGCAAACTTGTGGTTGAGGTCTGTCAAGCTTGACAGGCCTAACACAAGCAGCATGCCTGTCACGGACTAGTCATTGTCAGGCCTGATAGCGGTAGGTCTACACATGGTAGGCTTATCGCTTGTCAGATGTTGTGTAGGTCTGCAATACAAAGAGGCATCCCTTGAGCAGGGCTACGAGGGTTTGGAGGGAAGTGGTCCTCGAGCGGGGCTACAAGGGTTTGTGGGGAGGTGGCCCCCAAGCGGGGCCACCTCCCTGCACAATCCTGTGGCCCCGCTCGAGGGCCGCATCCTTGCTTTGTTTACATGGAAAAACACATCATTGCACTAAAAATGAAGCATTGTATTATATCTTAAAATGAATATTTTGAATACAATAAGCCCCTTTGTGGGATGCTTCACAATAAAAATACCCAAAAGGGATCATCCCATTTTAAAAAAGAATGATGGTGTCTTTAGCTTTTCCATGTAACAAGCAAGTTGTGTAGGGTGGATTTTACGTTGTGACCACCAAGTGAGTTGAATTGAGCCTTAAGCCTTGAGTTGAGTTGTGTACCTACACACATGTAAACAAGAATCTTTAATAGCACATGTTTAAGAGCATATAACACAAACTAGAGCAAATACAAATTGATATGTAAATATGAATTTAGATGTGTAATGCATGGTGTAAACTTGAAATGTAGATGATGTGCATGCTTGACCTCTAAGGTGATTTTGATAGAATTCTTGTATGTTACCTCATGTCTCTCTTGCAAATGAGGGAAACGGGATGGTATTTTTAGAATTTGAGCAAAGAGATGGGGGAGTATGAGGTGGCTTACCACTAGGCTTAGTGGAAAAATATTAAAGTGGATAATGGAGAAGTGGAATGCAAGGTGGCATGGGGGAGGGAATTTAAAACTCTCTAATGGGGTGTTAGGTGGATGGGCATATTTTGTCCTGTATAGACGGAGGATGAGGACAAAGGTGGGTGGAATACAAGCCCATGTGGGAAGGAATTTTAAATTCCTTAGTAGGATGGATGGAGGATTAAGTGGAGAATATATAAAATGTACTAGTGGATTGAGTGGGGGATGTGTACATTTAGTGGAGGATGGACATTTAGATTATTAAATACCTCATTTTTATTTTTGGTGTGAGTGGGGTTTGACCAAGGTTATGTAGACTTAGGGTAAGGGTTAACCTAGGTCAAGGATTGACCCAAGTCAGGAATTGGCCTTGGGGGAAGGTGTATGCACCTAGGGTTAACCTAGGGGAATGGTCACATGGTGACCAAGGGCTAGGTATAGGAAGGGGCTTAGGTGTGAATAGTGATGAATGAATAGTGAATTATGAATAGTAATTCTAGTACAAATGACTAGAATTTGGTGTCTAAAAATACCCTAGGACATTAAGGATTAAAACATCAATAATAGTATGATACTAAAAGTAATAATTAATTCAAATCAAACCAATCTTGCTTACGATATGACTACAATAGTAAGGAAAGGCCACACTTAAGATTTATGCATAGGACTTGAGAAACCTAGAAATTGGTCCATTGTCACCGACTTTGATCTTTGGTTGCAAAGTTTGTTGGAGCACTTTATCCTCCTCCATGAAAGGTAGTGAACGAGTAGTCAATGGATTTGGTTGTACCTACAAGGACAAGATGGATGGATCATGTAGAATGGATGCATGTTGTGTTGCTAGCAAAGGTAGAAGAGGGTTTTTATAAAAGTAGTGATAGAATGGGTAAAATGATGATTCAATGTATTGATGAGAAAATGATAAAATAAATATTTAATGAATGAGGAAACCAACCTATTTTAAATTGACAACTAGATTACAACCTTGTCAAAACTATAAAATAATTAGTCAATCATAATGATTTGTCTAGATGTGGTGATATGAATCGTATTTGAATGTGTTTATATGTGGTGACATGACTCTTGGATCCTCATATTTTGAAAAAATTCATGTTCAAATTATTGACTCTAGTATTCTCTCTCTTTATTTCAATATGTATATTAGCAAAAAGGTGGAAATTTGGCATACTAGATGGATGATCAAGGATATTGATGATGAGTTTAAGATGGTGGATTCATGATACTATGATGAATCTAATTAAATGTATAAGCTTGGTATGCCCCCTACCTTTTCGCTTCCTCCTCTTCTAAACATAAAGGGGTTGTTATTATGGTTGTTTAGGTAGATGAAATTAGTAATCATGGGCACCATCGACTTGGCTATATCAACTATGATTCCTTGAGGCATATGAGTCATCTTCATGTTATGGATGGTCTTTCATCTATCACCTAGGTCCACCCAAAGGCATTTGTGAAACATGTACATTGGGTAAGCACCTTTAGGAACCCTTATAAAAAGAGAAAACTAGTTGTGTCTCCCAAGCATTGAGACTTATTCACAATCATATTTGTGATCCTATGGTTGATCATTCTCTTCTTAAAAACGTATATTTTAAATTTTTTATTATTTATTTTTCTAGATTTTTGTGGATCTATATTATTAATACCAAGGATGAAGATTTCAAAAAGTTCAAAATAAAAAACTTTGGTAAAGATTTAGTATAAGCAAAGGATAAATTTCCTTCATACTCATGGTGGTCATGAGTTTGTTACCCATACCTTTAAGGATTTTCTGTACTTCATGACATTCATTTATAGAGGACTAATGGTTACACTTTCTAAGAGGATGAGGTGGTTGATAAGATGATTGATGGTTGATATCATACCAAATAAATGAAAACTAAGTTTTAGAATCAAACAATAATATATGTTATATATATCATTAATAAAACATAGATTTAATTAATCCAAAATATTAATAAAAATTAAGTCTAATTATTTTATTCTTTTGTACATTGGCTTTATTAAAGGGGATTATATCATAGTGCATTCATTTGGAGGATAGTTGACACCTCTAAGGCATATCGCCTTTATCATCTTGCCAGCTAAGAGATTCTTAGCTCGATGTGATAAAAGAAGCCTCTGTGATAAAAAACACTATGTCCACTGACCTTTATTAAGCAGAATTACATGCTTCGCGTACGCAAACATATTCCATGCGCGTGGTGGCCCTTTCTCAAACTTATACATTTCTTTTCTCGTCGGTGGTCCTTGTAAGGTCTACTTACGTTTGAAAAGTTATTTTTATTTTTTAAGATTTATAGGAGAATTGGTAGTTTTATGAATGGGCTGCCTTTATAATTTTTAAGTCCGTTGGGTAAAGCATAGTCAACAGGACTCTGATTTTCCAAGGCATTGAACTGGATTAGAATTGGGCTAGCTAACCAGTAGTCACTCGGTCGATACCATCCACCCTATCTGTTTTAAAGATACAACATCTTGGACCTTTCCAAAGAAAGGGTAAAATCTTTTGAAAAATTATTGTTTTTGGTATGTGCTAAAGAGGATGGGTCATGTGCTAAAGATAGAGATGGGCAAGGAAAAGAAAGAGATATGCATCGTCCCACGAAATCTCAATATTCCAACCAAATCATAAAGCAAAAGCAGTTTACAGCTGCGAAATGGTAAAGTGATTTACAGCTGGGAAAGGATACGAAGTCTATTGTTAAAGTGATTTACAGCTCAAAAATTGTACGAAGTTTATTGAAAAGAAGATTTTCATTTCCAACGATTGATGGTCACTGTTTGTAAACAGTCAATGGGGAAGTAGGAAATAAAAGAGTAGTTAATTTTTATTTTTAAAGATATTTAAGCAGATGAATTTATTATTTTGTGGGTAGGGTTTAAGTTGGTTGGTAGTAATGGAATATTAAATAATATTGATAGAATGTTTGTTAATTAAAAGTTTCAGTTTTATAGGATTGAGAACAGTTGTTTACCCAACTCAATGTACTAAATCAAGGTCATGTAAGGTTTCATACGAAATTACTTTCCATGCGCGTTGTGGCCTCTCCCTCCGATTGAACTTGGTCGAGTTATTCCAAACACTTTTCCTTTCTTATTTTATCGTCTTATTTCCTTGGCTTTCGCATTTGCGAGAGCTAGCTAGATCTTATTTCCCTTCAAACAACTGCATTCATCTCTCTGTTTCAATTCAGTCTAATGGCTACTCAAAGCGAGATTACAAGTTCTTTTGATGGAATTGTACCTCCTTATGTATATTTGTATCTGTATCATGTTATTTCTCCTAATCAATATTTTTATTAGGTATAAGACAAATTTTAATATGAAACAAGAAAATTATATCATAGTAAAAGCTACATCGTCAAATGACATAGGTCAATATAGGTTGTTTGATTGAACTCTTTGATGAAAAAAAATGATACGAGACGTGAGGAAGTAGAAATGCGTAAGTTCAAATTTAAAAGGCTTTAAAGTTGTAAAGGAAGATGGTAAGGCAAATTTTAAAGCAAATGACATGAAAGATATAAGTTTCCTTGAAAGAGGTCAAGGATAAACAAGATAAATTTTTATTTTCCTTAAATGGCATAAAATTCTCTCCTTACAATAAAAATGAAAGTAGTACAAAGTGTATTAGAAAATATTTGGAAGATGAGGGTTTGCTTGGAATTTTCTTCCATAGAAGCTTCGAAGGGTATTCCAACAATATGGGACCAACTCAAATAGAAAAGACAATGCTAGAAGCAAAAAGTAATTGGATTGTTAGACTATTTTGTACAAAAGAAGATAACATAAAAGTTGGGATAATAAATATTTATGCTCCAACTATAGTTACTCCTTATGAAGGATGTGGAAGGACCTCAACAATCAAAAATTCAAAATGTACAAATTTCAAAAACAAATTTTCATCAAATGTAATGATGATTCATAATTGTGACCTATGTATTCTTCGGGGTGACTTTAACATACCTCTATCTCCTTTAGAAAAGAAATGTGGTACTCTTGGATGGTCTAAATCAATACAAGATTTTGATTCATTTGATAATTTAAATAGTCCTTGGGATGCCATTCCTTCTAGTTTTTAATATACATGGGATAATAAATGCCTTGGAAAAACTCATATAGTAGAAATATTGGATAGATTTTTGTTATCCAACATGGTTGCAAACAGAATATACAATCTTTTCATATATTTTATTGTGATTAGGATTAGATCATAGACCCATTTTTTTAACTTGCGGTTTACCCAATAATGGTCAGAGATGGTTATGTTTATGTTGGGATGAAGGAGATTTTAAATGATCGTGTATGTACATGTTTATTCAAAATATGAAATATCTTTAAGGGGCAAATGAAGATTTGGAATGCTAAATATTTTTGTAATATATTTAAAGAAAATAATGAAATTGAATCTAAGCTCAAAATATTACAAGAGATATTAGAAATCAATGGAATGAACCAGGATTTTCTTGTGTACGAAAAAAAAAATATTTTTTTTATTATCATAATGCATTGAAAAAGAGTCATATTGGTTCCAAAAATCTAAGGACAAATGGATCAAGGAAGGAGATAAAAAAATCAAATTATTTCATGCTATGGTAAAAATATTTTTGTTTCTTTTAATCACATAAAAAACATTTTAACTCTAGATGGAAGAAACATTGAGGAAGAAAAAGATAAAGAAGCAATTAATTATGTAAAAAATATTTTGTTAGATGTTGGACAAGATAAGAAGGAACAAGGTAAGCTTTTATAAAATATTCCATCAATCGTCACAAAAGGACAAAAAAACATGATGAGGAACACATATATGGAAGAGCTATATGAGGCATTTTTCTTTTTCCATCTTAACAAGGAACATGACCTCAATAGATTTCGTGCAATTTTCATTCAAACTTTTGTGTTTTATTAAAGAGTGATATGTTGGCTATGGTTAAGAAGCTTGGCAAAAGGAAGATATCACCTTCATTATATTGGTTCCTATGAAGGAGAGACAATATTCTTGATAATTTTTGTGCAATAATCCTTTGTAATATGATTTATAAGATCATTTCAAAAATTATGATAAACACATTAAAAAATACTCTTTCTACTCATATCTTAGTTAGTGATATCATGGAGTTTAAATCAATACTATCATGCTATGAGAAGACTATTGAACAATTATTTAATACTACAAAATCATAATTTTTTAATATTAACATTCCCCTTCATTTACATCAAATTACTACAAATTATTATAGATATTTAGGGTTTAAAATTGAAAATTTTTCCATGAGCCTACTTGTATTCCTTTATCTCATAATGGAAAAAATGGAGCTTTGTAACTCATGTTTCGATAAAATGAATGTTTGTTTGCCAAGTTGGAAAGGCAAGTTCTTAACCATGACAAGAAGGCTACAACTCATAAAGACTACATTACAATCTATCCATATTTATATGATATCATTTTTGAGATTGACATAGGTATATCATCAAAATTTGATAAAATTCAAAGAGAATTTCATTGGAAAGGATGTGAGTAAAAACTTAGGTTTCCTCTTTATGAGTGGTAGAGGGATTATAAAGGAAATAATATTGGAGGGGTAGGCTTGTGAAATTTTAATCTTATGAGCTTGGTTATAGGAACAAAACTTGGTTAGAGATTCTTCAAAGATCAAGAAAAGAGTTGGGAAAAAATGTCATTTTAAAATATATAGTTTATTTTAATGCAATAAAATTATTTAAGAAACGAATCATATCAAAAGGATCACCAACATGAAACTTCATATTAGATAGTTTGCAATTGATTAAGAAACATATTAGATAGTCATTTAATGAGGGGGATTATGCAATTTTTTGGTTTGATGTGTGGTTGAAACCTTATCCTCTTATATTTAATTCAAAATAACAACCATTGGCTTGGGCATATCTAGCTTGCAAAGGTTCAATGACCAAAGATTACATTAATGTAAGAACAACTCTAGATCATGGATTTCTATTGTTAATCTAGTTGAAGAGGAGGAACTCAAACAAATAGTAATGAGTTCTAAAAATGCTACAAGAGATTTATTTGCCTAATTTTACAAGAAAGGATGAGTTGGTTTAAAATCTATCAAAAGATGGTGGATACTCAATAAGTTGGAATATGAAGATTTTGAGCAATCAAAATTTCCTACTCCCAAAGATTTCACTTGGAATAATGTTTGGTCACTACATGCTCTTCCTAAGGCCTCAACATTCCTTTTAGTGTCAATCCAAAATAAGATTCTTATAAGAGAGAGTCTCCAAAAAAGAGGATATTATGGAACTTTCACATGTGCCTTATGTGAGAAGGATTTAGAAATATCAAATTATTTTACTTTTTCATTGTCTCTTTGCTCACACCATTTGGGTTGCTTTTTAAAAAATACTCGAATATATTAGGTAGCTCCATCAACATTAAAACAGAGGATAAAATGTTGGATTAAATATTTCAAAGCTAAAATATTATGCATTCTATGAAGGATTGGTCCTACCATTATTTGTTGGAATTGAAAAATATAATATTATTTTTAAAAATAAATCTCAAAATCATGCCTAACTTTAGAACCCTATTATTGCTTCTCATATAAAATGTTTAGAGACATGTTCATCATGAGGAGTTTCAAGTGCTGAAAAAGAGGTGGTAGCCCCTTGTATACAATATTTGAATATAAATGGAAGGGTGATCTATGACAATGAAATTAAAACAAAGGATTTGATTTGATATTTGTTAAATGAAAATATTTAAAAATTAGGTTTATCAAAATTAAAATTGATGGTGTTTCAAAAGAAAGCTAGAAATTTTTTCCAAAACATCGGAGCTGGAAGAGAAAACTAGGGCATTAGTTGGGTAGCCGAAGAGATTTCTGGTTATTGTGGATTTGAAAAAACGATTGCTGCCCCAAGAGGGCCCAATGGGGACACCTCCGGATCCTCTTTTAGAGAGACATAGTTATTTTATAGATTTTTTAAAGGATAAATCTCCATCAAAGACTGAAGAAGCACAAAAAACTGCATTAAAAATGCTCTTTATGACTGTTGGAAATAGATCAACATCTCAACGAGTTAATGGATGCTTGCCATAGTCAGAATCAAGGCCAAATATTGTCATTGAGCAAAGGATGGTCGAAGAAATAGTTTTATATAGAGCCAATCATGATTTGATCTATAAATTCATGGGTATTTGCCCTACCTTGAATTTTTTGCATTCCTGGGTCCAGCAAAACTGGGAGCCTCTTGGTGAGTATTCTTTGTGATTTATTAGCAATGGATATTTTATTGTTAGTTTTTCTTCACTTTTTGATAGAAATAGGGCTTTTGAATTAGAGAAGATGAATCATGGTCCGACAGGATTATTTGTTCAACCCTGGAGAGTGGGATTTGATCCTCGAATGGAACCCACTGATGTCCCGGTTTGGATCCATTTGTAACCACTTCCAATGGATTTTTGGAGTGAGCAGGTATTGGAAATTATCGATAATTCCCTTGGAAGATATTTGGGTGTTTCCAAAGACACAATGGAAGTAAATACAACTGTTTATGCAAGATTATGTGTGGAAATGGATCTTAGCCAGCCTTTGCTGGCAAAGGTGGAACTCGAACTTGCAGGACTATCTTGGATTCAACAACAAGATTATGAGGTATTACCTTTTAGATGCAGAGTTTGCCACAAATATGGGCATTTGGCCCGATCTTTCCCAAATAATATGAACATAAAAATGGAGGCCCCTCTAGGAATTTCAAATCTTCCCAAGGAGGGTAAGTCAACGATCAACAAAGAAACAACCAATATTTCTCAGGGTAAAAAAGCATAGGGAGATGGTTTTGAACATCCCAAAAGAAGGAGAAGTCAAAAGAAAAAATATGGTAAAGAGCAAACCTAACTCAAGCCCTCCAATAGGTATGATATCTTTAAGACACTAATGGACCAACAAGAAGAACAAGTCATGGAAGGAGTGGATGGGAATAATAAAAATAATAACAACCATGTTCAAGCCCCTCTTTCATCTCCTCCTATCATAGAGCAGGTAATTGAGTGTAGTGAGTTACCGCAATCAGAGAGTGCAGGGGCATTGATAGTGCATAACCAAGAGCAACCAATAATTAAGGATGTCATCATGGGCATAGCAGAAAAGAATAGAGAAAGACCAACTCTAGGGATAACTCAGGTGGAAAAGAGATTAAAAAATAGCAGCTCTCAAGGAGTGGGTAGAAAATCAAATAAGGAATTGATAGTAGTTCAAGGAGACAAACTAATCAACGGAGTATTGGTGAGGCCAATAGATTTTTACGGCTCTCAAGGTAACCAATGATTATACAATCATGGAATGTTAGGGGTTTAAATAGTAGAAACCATCAATCTGTTGCTCGAAGACTCTTAGAAAAATGTAAAATAGATTTTTTGCTTATCCAGGAGATAAAATTGTCATTGGATCTTATGTGTAAAACAGTAAATAGACTTTGGAGCGGTGTTGGTCATATGGAAGTGGTTGCCCAAGGGGCCTAAGGGGGAATAGTTACTTTTTGGAACTCTCTTGAATAGACTGCAATAGAACATATAGCTTGGAGGGGTGTTCTCACATCACATTTTAGGAAAAATGTCACAACTGAACATGTTTTAATCACAAATTTTTATGGGGCTCAAAACCTAGATGGTCAGATGCATCAATGGAAAGTTGTGCATAACATGAGAGTATTAAGGGAAAAGTTAGACTGGATTATTGTTGGGGATTTTAATGCTAAATTATCCTCTAAATATCAGGAAGGGGGAACCCTAATTTTGGACCCAGGAGATCGACTTATGATTTCCCAAGTCCAAGAATTACACTTGGTGGATATTAAATGCCTTGGAACAAACTATACTTGTACTAATAAGAGGAGGGAGCCACATAGAAGGAAGGTGAAGTTAGACCATTTTTGTGGTTTCAGAGGAGGCATTTGTAAAATGGAATATAAAATTTCAAATTTTGGAGGGTCCAATTTTAGATCACTTTCCCATTTTGTTGGAAGGGGGGATCAAGACAGTGCAGCATCACAAACCATTTAAATTTGAAAACTTTTGGTTACAAAAAGAGGAACTTTGAAAGAAAATCCCATAGTGGTGGGAAGAAGACCGCCCAGCATATGGGACAACAATATTTAGATTCCACAAACAACTTCATTATGTCAAAGATCAACTGAAATAATGGAGGCAAGCTAACAAGACAGACTTCCAAGTCCAAAGAGCTCCATTGGTGGCTAGATGGAATGAGGTTCAAAAACACTTTAGGGAAGGAACAATTATAGAGCAGCTCAAATAAGAGGATGATGCATTGCGTAAAGCGGTTGAGGACATTGACAACCAAGAGGAAACCTATTAGAAACAGAGAGCAAGAACCACTTGGTTATTAGAAGGTGATAAAAATACCAAATTTTTCCATTGGGCTTCCTGTGCTAGGAGACAGACGAACAACATGGAAGCTCTTCAAGATGAGAATGGACACTCCTTTGATACAATTCCAGGTATGCATTTCCATTCAATAGATTATTTTTCTAAACTATTTAAGGAAAGTATGGTGCAAGATGAAGAAGCTCAAAAAGAAGTTCTTGTTGTCATACCCTCTGTTATCTCTGAAGAAGAAATTAGGCTCTACTTAAACCCATTGATAGAGAGGAACTAAAGAATGTAGTCTTTGGAATGAGCAGCGAAAAAACACTAGGTCTAGATGGTTTTTCAATTGAGCCTTTTCAGACCTTTTGGGACAACTTGGAGGAGGATGTAATGGTTGTTATAGAGGAGTCCAAAGGTAGTAAAAAAATGCTTAAAGCATTAAATCATACTTTCATTGCCTTAATTCCAAAAGGGAAGGAGGGGGTGCATATTTCATATTATAGACCTATTGCCTTATGCAATTTCATATATAAAATAATCACAAAGTTAATGTTTGAGCGACTAAAACCTCTTCTACATAGTATTATCTCCTCGGAGCAAGGGGGTTTTGTAGATGGTAGGCAAATCTTGGATGGTGTGGTTCTAGCTCAAGAGGCAATCCATTCAATGCAAACATCTAGTAATAGAGGAATGTTCATAAAATTGGATATGTCAAAGGCTTATAATAGGGTGGAGTGGAGCTTCTTGTCAATGATGATGGCAGCCTTTGGTTTCTCTCAGGATTGGATAGAATGGGTCATGATACGACATACTTAGTGTTAATCAAGGGTCTTCCCTCACAACCGTTTGGAGCTACTCGAGGCCTTCATCAAGGAGATCCTTGTTCCCCCTATATTTTCCTCATATTGGCTGAAGGCTTGGGTAGACTCATCTTGAGGAGAAGACAACAAGGTTTTCTAATAGATATCAAGATGGATGAGGAAGTTTTGACTCACCTACAGTTTGTGGATGACATAGGATTGGTAGGAGTGGCCAGCTTTAGGAAAACAAGAATTATTAGAGATACACTTAATTTCTACCTTAGGGCTACAAACCAAGTCATCAATGATAAAAAAACCAAAGTGGTATTTTTCAATATTGATCAAAGGCTTCAGGACAAAATTTTAGAGATCTTGGGATTCACAAGGACTTATCTCCCAATGGTATACTTGGGTGTCCATTTGCATTTTAAAAAACTAAAAATAGATATATGGAGGAATCTTTTAGACTATATCAAGGAAAGAATTAATCATTGGTCTCACAAATGGTTAAGCTATGGGGGTAGATTAACTTTTTTATAGTCAGTCATTCAAGCCATGCCAATTTATAAATTTTCTATCCTTGCTGCCCCACATACCATATGGAAAGAGTTGAACAAGATGGCTAGAAAATTTTTATGGGAAGGAGTAAAAGGAGAGAGGAAATGAGCCTTAGTAGGTTGGGATAAAGTAAACCAATCGAAGGTAAAAGGAGGTTTGGGATTGAGAAGATCAAAGTTAAATAATAAAGCTTTTGCTAGAAAGCTTTACTGGAGGTGGATTTCCTAACCAACTTATTTATTCAATAAAATCTTAACTAGTAAATATTTGGGACAGGTAAACCCAAATGAGGTGGGTCATTTCTCTTTGGATGGTAATGGATCCTTAGTGTGGTAGGATCTTAAGTTAGGATCTCAAGTAGTAAAATATGGATTATTTTGGAAAGTGGGGAGAGGGGAGAAGGCATGATTTTGGACAGATTCATGGGATCAATACCCACCTATCATTGTTGAATTTCTTGAACTGCAACCAATAAAAACAACCATGGAAACTAGGGGTTGGGTCCAAATTGAAAGTTATTTCAACATTATTCAGCTAGGTGATTATAAGTTTAAGAATTTTAAGAAGTTGGATGAGTGGCCAATTTCAATCCCTCGAGATTTGACACCCATCATGACTAAAATCTTGGAAGAAATATTTCTCACAAGTAGAGATGAGGAGGACGAATTAGCTTGGTGCTATGGGAGCCTTGGTGTCTACACAGTGAAGGATGGATATGATAAGATCCTTCTAGAGCCTCCTCCTCATGCATATCAGGTTGAGGATTGGAGAAATATTTGGTAGTCCAAGGGTTGGTTGAAAGTAAACTTTTTTGCCTGGCAGTTCATGCATAATGGAATTCTTACTTTTGATAATTTTAGATGTAGGGGAATCATTGGTCCATATCAATGTGTTTTATGCTACAAGAGTAAGAAAACAACTAATCACCTGATGTTTGAGTGCCCATTCACGTGCCAGATCTGGGAGAGATGGTTTTTATATTATAAAATTCAAGTTAATGGTGATTTGAATTGGATTAATATTTGGGAAATATGGAAGAGGGGTATATTTAAATCTAAATCTCTTTGTATTGGTTAGGAGCTTGGATTAAAATTCACTTGGTGGCAAGTGTGGTCGGAGAGAAATGATAGATTTTTTAGAGAAACCTTTTCTTCTTTAGATGGAGTTTGGTAGGTCATTTGGAGCAAAGTCACAAAAATTGTGGTAGTGTATGCTAAAGAGGAAACTCGAGTTGTTATAGGGACAATGGAGAAGGAAGTTGAAGTGCAAGAGGGGTAGGACAAAGCTATTTGGAAACCACCCCTAGAAGGTTGGATTAAAATTAATACTGATGAAGCTGCAAAAGGTAATCCGGGTAGAGCTAGAATTGGAGTGGTTTACCAAAATCATGTTGGAACAGTGCTCTATTGGGAACTACAAGGCTTGGGAAGAGCCAAAAACAATGAAGCAGAAGCCTTAACTATCAAATCTGCTTCTATTTGGGCAATAAAACAAGGTTACAGGAGGATAATCCTAGAATCAAATTCTCAAATAATGATTGGAGCTCTAGATTGCATGAGGAACTTTGCTTTGAAGACATGGAGGTTGAGGATTATTTTCACTCAAATTAAGGAATTGTGGAGGGAATTAGATGATGTGATTCCAGTTTATGTGAGTAGAGATCTAAATAAAGTGGCAGACTTCTTAGCTAAGATGGGCATTGAGAAGGAGGTAGGGGTTCAGTGGCACAGTGACATGGCTATTGAGGATGAGATGATTAGGCAGGTTGGTGAGCAAATCCAGTGTTTAGCTAATTTGGACAACCATTCCAAAAATATGGTTTAGGATATTTGTGCTCCAATTTAGATCTTCTTTTATAGTTGTAAACAGGTGAACAACCATTGTAGAAATATGGTTTAAGAGATTTGGCTCCAATGCAAATCTTCTTTTATTAGTTGTAAACATGTGTTCTCTTTGGCTAAGGCTAGGAGAATTCTCATCCCAACCTGTAAATGATCTTTGTTTTAATACAAGTTTTTTCAAATTATTTTTCAAAAAAAATAAATCTAGAATTTTTTTTTAGAGGTGGCGTTTCTCAAATACAAGATTCTCTTCCCTTTATATGGAACTATGCAAAGGCCAAAGCACTTTTTAAAAATAGTCAAAATTACAATTGAATAAAATAGATAGAAATATATTTCAATTAAGAGGATTCACAAATTATCATTAATTTTATTGACAAAAAATTATATATATAAGAATAAAAATAAAACTTATCTTGCTAAAAAGGAAAGCAATATATAATTTAATTAACACAATAATATATGTAATATTTTAATAAAAATAACCCCATAAAAAACATTCTACAAAAGTGAATCCATAAAGAATATAATAAAGATATATATTCCATTGTAATTTCAAATTCCCCTTAAACAAATTACTTTTCTCGTACAAAGTTAGAAAGCAATATTTATGTAGATCTATGAGTCTTCTTTTATATATAGCTTAAACAAATCCTAAATTTCTTCTTTCTTGCCATACCTTTGTTTCACCTACTTACCTATACGACAAAATTTTGAAGGGCATCCAAATTTCTACTTTGATTTATGCAATTTTAAGATTTTCTGCACATTTTACAGTTTCAATCAATCTTTTAATGATTTTTTATAAAATTATTTGTGCTTAATAATTTCAATCAGTCTTCTAGTGATCTCCTTATAAACTTGTTTGTGTAGATTGAAGATTAAAAACAGTAGGATTTGAAAATTCCAACAAAAATAAATGAAACAAACGTAGAATCATGAAAGTAAGGTTGATAAATCTTTGAAAAAACCTAATATAGTGTGAATATTAAAGCCAAAAAGCTAAAAAATCATTAGCAACCCATCACATACATAATCAAACGAATGAAATGGATGAAAATAAGTACCTGACAACAACGCCTTTGCCAAAAATATCCTGTTCATAAGGAAAAAAATATCTCAATTATAAAAGTTGTGTATGAATACCAAAAAAGATGTAGATGCATTTGATTTAGAAATTAGCCATGCCATATGATTTTCCCCACCATCTGAACAACTTGTTGTTAATGTAGGGCAGAAAAGAACAACTTACAGTTAATGCAGAAAAGCGAAGACATTACAAATACAGAGGATGTATGAGTTCACTTAAGACATTACAAATATAGATGTTCATTTTTTAAGCTGAAATAAAGTCTTACATGTAGAAAAAATGCAAAAGCCTTTTCTATTTTAACATGATAAAATAAAAATGCTCAAAAATTAGGTTAATTAAACTTAATTTTGATAGTGTTGTTAAAGGAAAATATTAGGAAAGTTGATGGAGTTGGTGCTTTTCATAATAATTAAAGAATATGTATCCCATGGCCTCTGTAGATAGAGATAGGAAGCCTCTTATAGGGATTAAGATTACCGTTAAGACATGATGGAAGTCTATTTCAGTTGAGGAGGATTCACAAATTATCATTAATTTTGTTAAAGAAAATGAATTGAAATATTGGATCATCAATATCAGTATTTTTGATTTCCATCTATTATCAACAATAATATCTTCATAATGTCATTGTATTTATGTAAGAAAAATCAAGATGCTAGATTTTTAGCCAATTATTGCCTTGATCTCTATTTCGATGAAATTTTAATTTAAAAAAGTAATTGATTGATGGAGATTCTGCATCTTAACAATTCAAATGATACTAAAGTTTTCACAAGAGAAAAGTAGTGGTTCAATAAAGCTAAAAAAAAATTAAGATGAAGGCAAGCTATAAAAATTAATGGGAATACTTCTTAAATATAATTTAACTAACCTAATAACAACTATTTTATTTTGATATTTTGACGAAAGCATAATGAGAGTAGCCTCCAATAAAATGCACATATAGCCTACTAAAATATAATATGAAGCACAAGGATGGGAACAACATGTAAACACCTCGAAGCCATCTTAGTACTATAAAGAAAATTATTTTAATAAATTAAACCAAAGACTTTCTTTTCAATACACTATTTTGAATTGAAAAAGATTATATATGTAGTGCTTTATAATCCCATATTAAATTATCTAATATTATTTAATATTAAAATTATTACAAGCATGAAAATTATTAATTGATTCTTAATTTTATGAAAATTTTATAATATGCATGATATTTAACTGTTAAATATTTAAAAAAATCATTAACTTGCAAACCACAACCTATGACAAGAGCAAGTTTGAGCTAGGAGTGAGCCTCATATTTTTCTTATTTTAGAAAGTAAGCAAGTGTTGTGAGTGTGAGTAGGAAGCAAGTGTTGTGACTATAATCAAATTTTACATGGTTTGTTTTATTAAATATTTTACTATTTTAGAACTATTTCATGTTATAAATGATGTAAATATTTGGTATGCAACTCAAATATAACCCCCAACCCCTCTTCTCCAACCCCTTTTTTACTGGCAGAATCTATATCTAGGTATGCATGGATTTTAAACACCCCTTCTCTATAAAATACTTACCAATATATTGATGGTTCAACTTGATATTAAAAATATCCCTTGTATGCACTTACATGGTATTTACCATTTCCTAAGAGTGATCCCCCATGGTCAAGAGCTAACAGTGTCATCTAAGTTGTGGATACAACTAGTTGCTAGTGAGAGAGGCATGTAGCGTCGATGGTCGATGTGGATGGCACCATGATTACTATCGGGCCACCATGGGGTGGCTAATGTAGAGAAGAAAGCTGCTTTAACATTTGGATCAGATAAAATAGAGATGACCGTAATGTTAGAATGTCTATGAAATCAAGAAAACACTACATAATACCTTCTTCATGAATATCCATCATGATGCAAAAAGAGTGTGGTTGCTTGTGGACGGATAGTACAATGTAAGCAATTGGCCTCTAGTGCCTCTATAACTAAATTCCAAAGTGCAGGAGCTTTTGAGTATTCGTTAGAGTCTTTCTAAGAAATATTTTCAATTTCTTCTTCAATAGTAAGAATGTCAATTTCTTCTCCAATAGTAAGAATGTCAATTTCTTGTCCAATAGTAAGGATGTCCATTTCTTCTTCCACATTAGCAAAAACACCTATGGGGAAGGCGATGGTCTTATGGTCCATAGATCTTGGTTTGAATATAGGTGTTGCTTCAGTATTAGGAAATAACATATTAGACTCTTTAGGTGAGTAATCTTCTTTAACTTTAGTAGCAAGAATTTTTTTAGCAACTATAATGTTTTCAACTTTAGTAGTGAGAATTTTGAGATTTTTTCAACAGTTCAAATAGTGAGGATATCATTCCAATTTATGCATGTGACCAATATCTAAGCACGAAGTTCTTTAGATTTCTATGTTAATTGAACATATTCAAGATCTTTGAAAGAATCTTGAATATGCAACATTGTGTTTGAAACAAGAGCACCCCACAGAAAAGGATCAGGGTGCTTTGATAACAGTTGATGAGGATCAAGCTTACTCAAAACTTGTTGAAAGCTTACCTGATTTCATTGATAATAAAACGCATATTTATACATATTACAAAATCCTCGATGGAGGAAACCAAAGACCTAAAACTAGGAGCAAGAGATAAGATTGTCAGATACTTACAGATAAGGCTAACAAAACTTTACAAAAAACCTAACAATCAGCTTTTTAGGACCTAACAAATCAAAAGATAAGATTTACATACATTTTTAGAAATTATTGATAACTTTTTAATTAATAATATTTTAATCCTTAACAGGGATTGTACCCCTAGCCTTGATTAATTTACATATTTTGACTACCTTGATGACTAAACCCTTGGTCTTGATTAGGTATATATTGTTGTTGGTTAGAGGTAGAAGTTCCATATTGATCATGGCTGGGGAATGGGATGGTGTAGATACCTTACCTCTAATTGTGATGATGATTTGATTTCTTTTGGAATCCCTTAATTTTTTTTCATGATTTTTTTTACCATATAATTATGGACTCTATCTATGTTGAAGTTGGGCCCAAATGTTTGCTTAAAATAATATTTTTTAAAATTTTGAACCAATAATACATTCATGCCCATACCAAAAGCAAAATTTATTTAGGTCATGCCACTCAGGTGCTTCAAATATTTTATTATAACAATAAGCTTTTATCCGAAGGGTTAGATAAATCTTGAGAATATACTCATGACTCTGTTAAGGTATAATATTCTTAGGTCTTATGCCCACTTCTTCCTTAGTTAGCATGTTAATAAGGGTCCCAACAACCTCTTATTCATTTGAGGTATCCTGGAGATATACATTATAAATCCCACCCCCTACAACATTCTTAGTTTTTTTTTTAAATCATTTTTCTCTCAATGTTCAATATATTTAACTAAATATATGACCTTTTCTAAGGGATTTAAACCACATTGGTTGTGCTCATGGACTTTTGTCTAAAGTTATCTCTTAAGTTTTTCACAAACATTCTAGTTATTGCCTCTATAGTTAATATTATATTAGCATTCAACTTGAATCTTTTTCATCTTTTATGAATTTTACTTATTGATTCATGTAGTCCTTGCTTAGCATTTATAAAATTATTCATTGCTTCAATTATAGTCATATCATCACCATTCTTACTTGAGTTTTTTAACAAAAGTATCCAAAGAATCGATTGAGTGTGTTGGCAAGGAAGCAAACTAGTCAAGTGCATTACATATCAATTCTCTAGTCATGAGTTTTAATAAAGATTTCTCATTGTATAACCAATCCCTATAGTATTTAGTGAACTTATCTATGAAGGTTTGAGCTTTAGTAGTTCCATAAAAGAAAAATTTGGGAACATGCCTAGATAGATCGATGGCTTCTACATCTAAGACTAGGGTCTAGCTTTGGTAGCTTCTCAAAGTAGGATCTAAAGACATAGACATCACCACTCCAAGATTAGCTAAAGTAGGAGGTGAAGGAGGAGCATTACAATTTAATATTAAGAGAGGAATTGTTGGAGAATATTACATTATTTGGTACATGCAAATGTATCCCCATGGTACCTTTATGGTACAAATGTAAATATGTAATAGATTAGAGTTTGAGTCTATAGTTTAGATGAGTGATTTATATTTCCCCTTTATGTAAGTGTCTATGTGTAGGATATGCACAAGTGTCATGTAAGAGTGTAATGTGTAGGATATACATAAGTATCATGTAAGTAAGAGTGCAAGTGTGTATTGAGAGAATGTGCACAAGTGTCATGTATGTAAGTGTACAAATATGTAATGTGAGGATGTGCACAAGTGTCTTGTATTAGGAGTGCATGTAGGAGAGTAAGAGTCATGTAGAAGTGTGCAAGTGTCATAGAGTCAAGTATGCATGTAAGAAGAGAGTGAAGAGTCTAGTATACAAGTGGCAAGATGAGAAGCCAAAGGTCAAGAATAGGAAAGGTTGCAACTCCCTAATATGTGAGGAGAGCAACAAACAAGTATTGAAGAGTCATCTTTTATGTCTATATTATGGAGATAAAGCTCCATACATTGTACTGGAAAAACGAGCTGTAAGAGATCACCAACAAGCATTTATAATATTGAAGCTTGTATACAAATTTTGAGCAATTTTATTGTAAGTATTCTTCATGCTTGTACATGAATGATTTTGGCTATTTACATTCATATTTTATATTATAATGAATTTATTTTATTTATACTAGCCTAAACATATATTTGATTGCTCATATATTTAATTCTACTCCCGATGATTGATTTTTCGACCTATAATATTGTGGCTTAATTATATTAGGACTGTGATAATTTGATATAGGCTTAAAATCCAACAGGAATGATAACTTGAACCAAAAGGATATTTCTACTACTGATAATTTGAGCAAAATTATTCATTATATTTATCCTATAGTTTTTTAGTAGACTCTTGTTTCATTATTTGCATCTACTCCTCATGATCTCTCCTACGTAAGCAATTGTTTATTGTATGGGTAACCATATATTATATCATATTTTTAACTTAGGGATCATACATGGGTTGGGACTATCAGGAAGGTTATCCTATACTATAGTTTTGTGTTTGCATAGTGTTAGCTACGGTTGCCACATTATGCGACGATCATGGCAAAATATTTCATCCTTCTCTAGAGGAGAACACAAATACTTTTGGGCAATTATAAGACTCTAAGGAAAATTGATAAAGCTCATCATAATCCTTAGTTAGGTCCCTGTGATCTTCATAATTATACTCATCTTCCCTATTTGTGAGGTCTTCTATGTACATGTCCTCTTCATGGTTGAAAGGGGATGATGATGGTAAATGTGACTGTCAATTAGAGAAAGGGAATAATCTAAATACTCTTCATTTTCTTGGATTTGTTTCTTCTTAGATCTAATGACTATTCTAGTACAAAAGAAATGAGAAGAGCAACTATGAGGATGGATTAAAAAATATTGTTTAGAAAATATTATCCTTAAAATACTACTAAAATAAAGCTCTACCAAAACACTCAAAGCTAAAACAAAATTAATTATTCATAAGAAACCATAAAAGGAGGAGGATGTCTATAGAAACACTACAATAGATTATGACAATGAACAACAATTAAAACAACACTACAATAGCTAATCTACCAAACCTTATTTGTTGAAAGTGGAAAAAAATACTTTAGAAAGAAGATTTCACATCAAATTCATCAAATATTGTGAAGAAAAATAACAAGATTCATAAAACTATAGAAAAACAAATATAAATAAAAACTTATAAATTTTAGGATATCCCTGCCTCCTTGAGTCTTACCAAAGTGGCATCCCTTCTGGGATATTTTCCACAAATTAAAAAAAAAAAGAAAAAAACTTATAAATTTTTATTTCCTGCGGCTTCATTAATTCAAAATATAATAAATTTTAAAATATTAATAAAAATTGAGAGCTAGGGTTTCGACCAGCAGAGTAGCAGAAGGGTGAAACCAGCAGCCACCAACAGCCGGAGAGTGGAGCAGTAGTCTCCAAGTGCGGGGAGGGAGGAGATGTCGATGGGCGGGAAGTCATCTGCAGGGGACCCCGAGAGCGGCTACGGTTCGTGTCTTGGGTGCAGCGGAGAAATCGAAGGGCACCAGGGATCCAGAGGTGCAGAAGCGTCTAGACCCATTGAAGAAGACCGGGCTGTTGACGGTGTCAATCGGGGTAAGGACCCACTAGACAAAGGGGGTGGTGGGGCTCAAAAGTCTTATGCCCGAGCAACGGCCTCAGAAACCCTAAATGGGTTTTTTACCTAAGAGTTGTTTCCGGTTGGGGATGAGCTGGACATCTCGACGGAAGTTCTTTCAAGCTTCATGGAGTTTGAGAAATTTACCCTCATAGGCAAATTCATTGGCGGTCGTCCCGACATGGAAACTATCCGAAAGTGGGCAACAAGCAAATGGAGGACTTCGGTCATATGGAGCTAGCGGCCCTATCCCGAGGTTTTTTTGCCATTAGACCGAACAATAAGGAGGATTACTCGTAAAATTTTGGTCGGTGGGCCATGGTTTCGGGCCGCGAAGTTTATTCCTTAGGAAGTGGGACATGGATTTCGATCCCGATACCCAGAACATCAACATTGCCCCAATATGGGTTAGGCTCTCGAATCTTCCCCTCTTTGGCTAGCATGAAAATGTCATAAGGGGTATTGTGCGCTCCATTGGGGAGTTGGTCACCATTGACCCACCCACCCGAGCTCGAACAAGGTTTGTCCAAGCCCATTTTTGCGTTCTGACAGATTTGGATGCGGAACTCCCAACTTTCATCACTCTTTTGTCTGGAGGTACCTTTCTTCATAAACAAGCTATTATCTATGAAAATAGACCAGCTTTCTGCCCCTAGTGTCGGTCCCAAGGGCACCTCCAATCCCAGTGTCCTCTTCAAAAATTAGGTAAGCAGAAGCGTGAAAACGACAACCCCATGGAGCATGGGGAAGGTCAGGCGAAGCAGTCAAATCTTTCAGATGCGAAGGGTCATGAATCTCCAGGCCCCTCTAGAGTCTGCGTCGGACTCTCTCAGCCTGAAGAGAATCCCACTCTCCAATTGAACCCCGAGCAACTTGAGGCCGAAAATCGACAAGGAGCAGACTCCCACTTGGAAAGTGAATCATAGGAAGAGAAGGAACGGACCCCATCCCAAATTATGACTCATGTTGTTTCTCTGCCCCAAGATATGGGTCATCCCGATTTCAGCCAGTCGCAGACGATGCTAGAAGATTACCTCTTAGGAAGGAGGGGTGAACAATCCAGTCACATTAGCCCCCGAAACACGAGGAGCCGAAAGCAAAGTGTGGATTTTGGTAGTGAGAGGAAGCAGGGCCGTCCTCCTAACAAAGACAGGCGGGACAAAGAGACAACAAATGACGTTGCAAATGGAACCCAACGTTTGCTAGTTTTGGATGACTGTGGCGCTCAGACGGACGAAGTGCATGCATCAAAACCTCCCCCTCAACAAGGAAGGGGAGGCAAGAAAAACCTCAAACTGTCCAGATGAAAGTCCTCTCATGGAATGTGAGAGGACAACGGTGCAGCCAAACGAAGGTTAGTGGCTGATCTCCGTAGGAGGACTAATCCTTTCATCCTTATTTTGCAAGAGACCAAGGTTGATGCTATCTCCTTTGATAAAGTTGCGAAGGCCATTTGGGCCAAGGCAAATTGTCTGTCCAGCCCTGTAGTGGGAACAGTGGGAGGACTCATGGTTCTGTGGGACCCTTCGAGGTTTGAGGGCAGTCTGCTATCAACTTCCAACAGAATCATCAATGTACTGTTCCAGTCCAAAACCACCAATTTTTCCTGGATTCCGTCCAACATTTATGCTTCAAATTCTGCCACAGAGAGAGCTGAAATGTGGAAAGCTATCTCTCAGATGAGGGAGAATTTTAGTAATTTTCCTTGGGTTTTAGGGGGTGACTTCAATTGTCCCCTTCATCCTTCGAAAAAAAAGGAGGATCCGACCACTTCAGCCGCAACTTGGAGGACTTCAAGGATTTTGTCTCTACTAATGGCTTGCTCGACATCGAACTCAAAGGGGCTTCCTTCACTTGGAGTAATGAAGGATTGGGAGCGGTTTGATTCAAGTCAAGCTCGACGTATTTTTATGTCCCAAGAAGCCATTCCTATCCTTGGCGGGGCTATCCTTTCGGCTCTTCCAAGGATTGGGTTTGACCATAACCCTATTTTTTTGGAGGCGGATGATGGGCTCTGTTTTAAAACCCCTTCGATTTGAATCCATGTGGATCTCTCACAAGGACTTCAAAGGTTTGGTTTCAGCGTGGTGGCAATCGAAGGTGGAAGGAAATGCTCCTAAGAGGGTGGCTCTAAAGCTCAAAATGGTCAAAGAAAAGCTGAAAGTTTGGAATAAAGAGGTTTTCGGCAACATTTTTGAGTCCAAAAAATCCATCTCTGAGAACTTGAAGGTTTTGGAGGAAAGGATGGAACTCGAAGGTTACACTGAGGGTCTCAGGGAGGAAGAGCGAAGTCTTTTGGTGGACTTTCATTCTATTCTCGCTAGGGAGGAAACGTTCTGGCGCTAGAAATCTCATGACCTTTGGTTGAAGAATGGAGACACCAACACGAGGTTTTTCCATGCGTCTACTATGAGGCACAGAGGGGCCAACAAGATCGGATAAGTGGCTTGTAAGGATGGGCGCATTACCGGGGAGATAGAGGAAATCGGGAGCGAAGCGGTTGACTTTTTTTAGGATTTTCTTAGCACTCCTCCGGACAGCAACCTTCAGGTCCAGAAATCTCTGCTCGCCAATTTTTTGACTAAAGTCCCCCATGAGGTAAGCATTAAGCTTCTAGAACCTTTTTCCTCGTCTGAGATTAAGGAAGCATTTTTCTCCATGCAACCAGATAAGGCCACTGGCCCCGATGGTTTCCCCCCCGATTCTTCCAAGTCATGTGGGAGGTTGTGGGTCCGGATGTGTGCGATGCTATTCGGGTTATTCAAGCTTCTAGATCCATCCATCGGAAACTCAATTCCACCTTTCTTGCCCTCATTCCTAAGTCTCTTGCCTGCAAAAGTTTCTCTGACTATCGGCCCATCAGCCTGTGCAATGTTTTTTACAAGATTCTGACCAAGTCTATAGCCAATAGACTCAAAACAGTCCTCCCCATCCCGATTGATCCTTGTCGGGGAAGCACCGTTAAAGGCGAAACATTCTTGATGGTGTCATCACTATGCATGAGACCCTTCATTCCGCTTACTGCTCCAAGAATGCTGCTATTTTTCTTAAGCTCGACATGGACAAAGCCTTTGACCGGGTTGATCGAAATTTTTTGTGTGCAGTCCTCCTCAAGTTCGGCTTTCATCCCCATTGGATTGACCTTGTCTACAGTTGTATATCCACTCCCTTTTTTTCTATCCTGGTCTATGGGTCCCCAGCTTGGTATTTCCAAATCACCAAAGGCCTCAGACAGGGCGATCCTTTATCCCCCATCCTTTTCATTCTTCTGGCGGAGGTTCTGAGTTGGTCCATGAAAGAGGCTCTTCGTCAGAACAAGATTTTTGGCATTTTGCCGACTTCTAGAGTTGATCCTGTCACTCATTAGCAATTTGTGGACGACACCCTCATCTCCACTGGGGCGTCCGTTGCCCAAGCCAAATCGCTCAAGCGGATCTTGTCCTATTATGAGCAAGCTGCAGGGCAAAAGGTCAATTACATCAAGAGCAAAATCTATTTTATTAACACTCCCTACTGTGAGCAACTTTGGATTGCTAGAATTCTTGAATGCACTATTGATTCCCTACCTACGTCCTATCTGGGGTTGCCTCTATCTTATAACGGGCGGGTGAGTGGGGATATGTTGAACATGATTCTTGAGCGCCTTCACAAGAAACTCGGAACTTGGAAGGGCAAACTCCTGTTGCAAGCCGAAAAAGCCACCCTTACCAAAGCTTGTCTTCAGGGGATCCCGACCTACTTCATGTCGGTGTTCATGCTTCCGGTTGCAATTCACTCCAAAATTGAGAATATTCAGAGGACCTTTCTATGGTCTAGCAACGAAGAGAAATCTAGACTCCCCCTTGTTGCCTGGGACAAGGTGTGTTCGAGGATAGACCAAGGCGGTCTGGAGTTGAGAAGATCAAGACTTATGAATTTGGCTCTGATAGCGAAGCACGCTTGGAGGATTCTATCTAGTGACCCGATGGAGTGGGTTAAGCTGGTTAAAAAGAAGTATCTTGGCCCCATTTCCTTCTTGGATGCTGAGACCTCCTCCATGGCGTCGACCTTTTGGAAATCTGTGCTCCAAACCCGGCATTTGATCGGCACGGGAGCCTCGTTGGATTTTGGGTGATGGCAACCTCATTTTTTTTTGGAAGGATAGGTGGGCGATCGAAGAAGCCCTTGGGTCGAGGGTGGATCTCGCCGGGTCGAGAGGTTTGATCGACCCTAACTCCCAACTCAGGGTGGCAGAGTTCATAGACCGGAGCATCCGTTTTCCTCGGTGGAAGATTCCAGTTGTGGAGGGGTTTAATAATGAGGTTACCTTTCTTGCAAATATCCTCCAGTTGGTTTTAATTCCTTCTGCCAGGAGGAATAACATAATCATCTGGAGTGGTACGGAGGATGGGCTTTTTTCTGTTAAATCGACTTATGAGTTTCTTACCACCAAGACCGCTTCTGGACTACGGGTGGAATACTGTGTGGAGGAAAGGAGTCGTCTCTAAAATCAACTTCTTTGCGTGGATTGCTTTCCACAACAAAGCCTTAACAATTGACAACCTTCACAAGAGAGGTTTTTCCTTCCCCAACAGGTGTTACTTGTGTCGTGCAGATTGCGAGACGAGGGATCATTTATTCTTGCATTGCCCATTTTCCCACTCTGTTCTTAGTATTGTCCTATCCTCCTTCCAAATCCTATGGTGCTCTCCCTCGTTCCCTCAAAGATGCTTTCCACCAATGGCCTAATCCTTTCAAGAATCCCAAACTTCGCTTCCTCCTCGAGGCCTCCTTCCATCATTCAATTTGGCAAATTTGGTTAGAGAGGAATGCCAGAATCTTTGGCAGAGCTCCTAGAGGGCCCCCTTTTGTTGCTCAAAGGGCATTGTCCTACGCCATCGAGAATTCTATTGCTGTTCCCAGTCCCCGTCCCTACCTTTCGAGCGAAGAAGCGATTCTCAAAATGATGAATCTCTAGTCATTTTTGGAGGTTGTTAAAGGGCCCTATTGAAGGAATATTGTTTGGACCAAACCCCCCGTGGGGTGGATTAAATTAAACTTTGATGGAGCGGCTAAGGGGAATCCTGGGCCCGCTAGTGCTGGGGGTGTTGTCAGAGATCATGATGGGAATCTTGTGATGGCCTATTGTGAAGATTTGGGCTCCCAAAAAAATCACTATGTCGAAGCCCGAGGTGCTCTGAAAGGTATTCAGATACTCTCTAAGGATCCTCGGCCTCTTATTATTGAGGGTGACTCGCTCAACATCGTGAATTACCTTCTTGGCACCAAAAATCCATCTTGGAAAGTCTACAACATCATCCTCGAGGCAAGAACGCTTCTCTCCTATCGTGGTAGGTGGAAAGCAAATCATATTTTGAGAGAAGGTAATCGTGTGGCTGACCACATGGCCAACAAAGGGCTCGCGACCACGTGTCTCGTCGTGTGGCGGTCTCGCTTCCCATCCGAGGTGGAAAAGTTGGCCAAAGCAGACATCCATTCATGATGCTTTCCTTGCACAGTTTTTGGAAAGCCCCCTCCGACGAGTTTTGGTGTGGCGTGGCAATTTTGTCTACTTAGCTGTCCATGGTGTCTTGTCCGTTTTGCTTTCCTTGTTTCATTTCTTTGGGCTCTACTTGGTGTTCCTTCGGTTTTGTCCTGTTTCTTTTTCGTTGGGTTTCCAGGCCTAAAAGCCCTTTTTACAGTTTCCAAGTCTTTAGCATTAGGATGGCTTTACTTGCAATTAGGCTTATTGTTACAGCCAAGAGGGTTGATGCATCATTAGAAATATGGCTAATTTTGTACATAAGGTTTTGGGATCCTCTATAAAAACCCACTGTTAATATATTAAAATAATTACACAAAAAATATTAATAAAAATTAAATCGAATTTTTTATTTATTTATTCTGGGTTTATTAAAGGGAACTATATCCTTAAATAAGTGAAACAAGCTTTAGGCTAAGAGTCATAAGCGCATTCATTTGGAGGATAGTGACACTAAGGCTTATCGCCTTTATCATCGTGCCAGCTAAGACAGTTTTACTCGATGTGATAAAAGAAGCCTGTGTCATAGAAGACTATCTGTCCATTGACATTGACATTTATAGACACCATTCAAGCATTTCCATGTGCGTGGCGGCCCCTTCTCCCTCTTCATTGAACTTTGGTCCATTTATTCCACACTTACATCTGTGGCGTGCTCAGCACGCAACTTCGTACGCAAACTTTTTCCATGTGCTTGGTGTCCCCTTCTCTCTCAACTGGGTCGGTTTATTCCACACGCTTTCCTTTCCTAATTATGTTTGCAATTGCCAGAGCACGCGGTTTCGTACGGAATCATTTTCCATGCGCTTGGTGGCCTCTTCTCTCTCTGATTGAACTTGGTCGAGTTATTCCAAAACACTTTCCTTTCTTATTTCTCGTCTTATTTCCTTGGCTTTGATTTTGCATTTGACAGAGCTAGCTGGATCTGATCTGCCTTCAAACAAGTGCATTCATCCCTCTCTGCTTCAATTCAGTCTGATGGCTACTCAAAGCGAGATTACAAATGCTTTTGATGAAATTGTACCTCCATCTGCATTTGCATCCTCCTCCTCCTCCTCGTCCCAGTACGATATATTCATTAACCATCGCGGCCCTGATTGCAAGCATAAACTCGCCAGCACAATCTACCATACCATTGATCTTCTCGGCCTGCGAGTTTTTCTCGATCAAGAAGAGCTTGAACTGGGCGATTCTTTCCCTGTTGCAATAGAGGAGGCAATGCGCAATGCCTCTGTTTATATTGCCATATTTTTTAGGACCTATGCACAATCACCATGGTGCTTGGCAGAGCTGTCTTTCATGTTACAAACTTTTATCATGTCGATCCTTCAGATCTACGGTGGCTGGATGGAGCGAAAAGTATCTATGCCGATGCATTTGCAGAATATGAAAGGAAAAACAGATATTCTTCAAAGCTTCAAGAGTGGAAAATGGCACTTCAACAAGTTTCGTCTCTTTCTGGGTGCATAATCCATACAGATAAGGAGTACGCATCAAAACTGTGTTCTTTTTCTTATACACACTTTTGTTTCCAATAATATATTTCTATGATAAAATTTCATTCAACTTCAATTTATGTTTTTATTTATAACCATTGGGGGATGCCTGTTTCATTTTGTTTATTACTTTTTTCTGGTAAATCTTCAGCGATGAAGGAACGCTGTTGAGGAGGATCGTGAATTGTGCACTGGAAGCAAAGAAAACGATGCCACTAGAGGCCGCCACATATCCTGTTGGGCTGGATGAAGCTGTGAGAGACTTTAACAGAAGAGTTGAATCTTTACCAACTGATGAGAACGTACAGATAGTGGGGATTGTTGGCATGGGTGGCTCTGGGAAGACCACATTGGCAACAGAAATATACAACAGAAAATACTCCGACATTGATAGATGCAGCTTCCTTCCTCAAGTAAGAGATGCTGCATCCAAAGATGCTTTGCATAAATTACAGAGGAAACTCCTTCGGGACCTTCGTATACAACATCAACCATTTAACAGTATAATGGAGGGCAAGGGGATTCTGGCGAGAACTTTGAGATCTATGTCTGTGCTTATAGTTTTAGACGACGTGGATGATGTTGAACAAATGCATGCCCTCTTGCCAGCAAAACAAAGTCTTGGATGGGGAAGTTTTATTCTTGTCACAACTCGCGAACAGGAAGTGCTTACATCTTGGGGCATCTCTTGTATTTATCAAATGAGACTCTTGGAACACTTCTATGCAAAACAGCTTTTTTACAGCCTTATTCAAACTTTGATTTTGAAGTTCTGGTTGAAGATTTTAAAGATTTAATTGAAAAATTTGTGCTTGCTTGCAATGGCTTGCCTTTGGCTTTGAAAGTTCTAGGAGCACAGCTTAACGGCAAGAAGTCTAAAAAGTACTGGGAATCCGAATTACAAAAGATTTCCAGGATATTGCCAGCAAAAATTAAAGAGAAGCTTCAAGTAAGTTATGATACTTTGGACTTAGAACAGAAGGAAATATTCTTGGACACAGCATGCTTTTTCATTGGAGAACAACCAGATTTGGCTATAACAGTATGGGATGGAGCGGGATGGAGTGGTCTACATGGTTGGGAAACTCTTGTTAACAAATGCCTCGTCGAGGTAGACCAAGATAATCGTATACAAATGCATGATCATCTTCGCGATATGGGGAGAGAAATTGCAACAGCGCACTCACCTTCCCGTTTGTGGTTGCCAGAGCAGATTGACAAGATTCAGGTGAGATGATTTTTTTTTTTTTTGTAAGCCGACTAAGAATAGAAGCTTATGGCAAGCAAACGTCCTTTCGCTTTGTTTGCTTCTATAAGTATTTATGTTTTTACCTTTTTCTTTGTTTGCTTCTATAAATATTTATGTTTTTGTTCTGTTTAATTTTTTTTAATTTTTATTTAAAGCCGATTAAGAAGAGAAGCTTATGGCAAGCAAACGTCCTTTCTCTTTGTTTGCTTCTATAAGTATTTATGTTTTTGCCCTATTTTTTTTTTTTAACATCCATTCAGCAAGGAATGCCAATTCGGGGAATAATGGGCGCTACAAATGACACATTGGAAGACTGCATGGAGATTATGACAAACGCAAGCGGAAGGTTCAAGCGTTCGCCTGGATTGCAGCTTCTTGTTGTCAAAGAAAATGATCTAACAGAGAAATTTTCCTCGCTGTTAAAAGACCTTGTCTGGCTTCGCTGGTCTTGTATTCCACACAGAAATCTTCCGTTGTGGCTTTTACCTGCAAATTTAAGAGTTCTAGAGCTTGAGGATCACCAATTAGACATACTGTGGAACGACAATGTCAATGTAAGTGTCGTAAGGACTGATATATATATATATATATATATATATATATATATATATATTGTTTAAATTGATTATGGGATTAAAATATAGTTTATTGGATAAGTAGTATTGGATAAAACTGTATGTATTTTTCAAAATATAAGAAATTTAAGCTATACAATTTGAGTCATAGTCTATATTTCCTGACGTTTTCCATTTTACTGAATTGAAAATTGGCTTCAGCCTCCTTTGCAGTTGAGAGAGTTAATCATTAGTTCCAACTATCGTTATCGTTATTTGAAAAGGTTACCAAGGTCGATAGCAAATCTGAAGCATTTGAAAAAGTTAGTCTTGAGACTTTGCTGCATGAGCAGTCTGCCGAAAGAGTTTTGTTCTCTCGAAGCGCTGGAGCACCTGGAGTTACATCGGTGCGATAAGCTATCATCACTACCTACTGGTTTCGGGAATTTAGCAAAACTGCGTCACCTACATTTGTTTTATTGCTCAAAATTGAGGACGTTGCTAGATTCGTTCAAGGAGCTGAAGAACCTGCAATATCTCGACCTATCAGGTTGTTGTAAACTCACGTCAAAGATGTCAGACATGTTGGAAAACATGACAAAGCTGGAGACTTTGAGACTTTCAGGGTGTAGGGAATTGCAAGAGTTGCCTCATCTGAGGAATCAGGCTTCATTGAGAGAGCTGTGTGTGGATGAAATGAGCTTCAGAGATGTACCAAGCAGCATCGGTGATCTGTGCAAATTGGAAGTGCTGAAGATAGGGAGTGAGCTTTTGGAATCTTTACCCGAGTCTATTGAAAATTTGTCCTGCTTGACTCATCTTTCAATTAGTGGTTGTAAAAAGTTGCAATCTTTACCCGACTCTGTGGGGCGTCTTAATCTTTTAAAAAAATTAGAGATATACAACTCAGGAGTGGAGTTTTTACCAGAAGCGTTGACTAATCTTCAAATTTTGGTGATTTCTATGTGCCAACTTAGAGAATTGGCTTTTAGGTCGGCGTCCTCTTCTTTCTTCTGCAAGCTAAAGAGGATATCTCTACAAGACACGCGTTTGTCCAAGATATCAATCTCTGAAGACTCTTGTCCCAGCCTTGAAAATCTTATCCCCTTTTTACCAACGCCCTCCTTCTTAAAGTCCAAGAACGAGTCCGCGGCGGCTACAGCAGCAGCAACGTCTTTGGGCTTATGCCTCCGAAGCTCCACCTGAGCCCACGGCTGCAAGCCAACCTCAAAATGAAACATGCAGGCGACGGGCTACTCCAAGTTGAAGCCGCCGCTAGCTGGTGGCAAGTTTCAAGGAGGAAACCCGAGCCGGCCGAAGGAAAATCCGGTGGCAAAACCAAAGGCCACGCCAGCCTTTTCTGTTGCTTCGTTTAAAACAGGGAAGTCCACGGCGGGCTTCAAGCGAAAAAGGTCAGAGGGCGAGGTGTCGAAATCCGAGGGTGCCAAGCCGGGATTAAGGTGCTGGACCTGC
Source organism: Wollemia nobilis (assembly GCA_028583015.1). Taxonomy (NCBI): domain Eukaryota; kingdom Viridiplantae; phylum Streptophyta; class Pinopsida; order Araucariales; family Araucariaceae; genus Wollemia; species Wollemia nobilis. The sequence goes on from JAQPPZ010013243.1 coordinate 42,523, forward strand.
CAAGGCCCGCACCCACAGAGGGAGTGTCCCCAGCGGGCTCGACTGACGTCTGTCCAAGAGGCGCAGCCAGACCCACTGTCGGACGAAAGAGTGTCGATCTTGCAGTAGCTGAACATGCTGGCCACAGACCAGCCGAAGGCGGAACCCGTTTTCGATAAGAATAGTTTGTTCTATGTTGACGCCTTGGTTGGCGGACACCGACTGGTTGCCTTGGTGGATTTAGGTGCGACGCATAATTTTATGAAGGTCAAGGTGGCCGACCGACTGCATTTGGGGTATTCGGGGGGAGGTAACGAGCTAAGGACTGCTAACGGACCTACCCTGAAGACCCGTGGAGCAGCGAAAGAGGTTCCGATTCAGCTGGGTGAGTGGTCGGGCAAGATAGACATTTCGGTCGTTCCGTTGAATGAGTTCGATCTGGTTTTAGGCCAGGAATTCATATGCTGTGCAAGGGTGGGATACATGCCCTGTCTAGGCTGTATGCTTATTTTTGATAAAGCGGGTCCGTGCGTCGTTAAGCCCGTACAAAGGCGGCAGACGGCGGACTGTCCCTTGAGGCAACCCAAGATGCACGAACTTACTGCGATGAGCATGAGGAAGGCCGGTAGACGACAGTTGAAGGAACCCATGTTTCTAGCTGCGATGCTGGGAGGATGGGAGGCGGAAGAGCCGGAGAAGCTGGTTCCTTCCGACCTGCAGAATGTGCTGAGTTCTTTTGCCGACAGGTTACCGAAGCAACTGCCTTCGCGTTTGCCGCCGCGGCGTGAGATAGACCACCGCATCGAGCTGATGCCGGGGTCGACGCCGTCGGCAAAGGCGCCTTACAGACTTAGTGGGCCAGAGCTGGTCGAGCTGCAAAAACAGTTGTCTGAGTTGCTTGATGCCGGCTACATCAGACCGTCGCGGTCCCCATTTGGCGCGCCGGTGCTGTTTGTGAGGAAAGCCGACGGGAGCCTGCGGTTGTGCGTCGATTACAGGGCGCTGAACAAACAGTCCATTAAGAATAGTTACCCGCTCCCAAGGATAGACGATTGTTTTGATCGGCTGGGAGGGGCGCGAGTGTTCTCTAAGCTAGACTTGCGCTCGGGTTACTACCAGGTCCGGGTGGCAGAGGGGGATGAACAGAAGACGGCCTGCGTTTCTCGGTATGGCAGTTTTGAGTTCATGGTGATGCCGTTTGGTCTTTGCAATGCCCCTGCCACGTTCTGCACCCTGATGAACAACGTTTTTAGGCCTCTGTTGGACCGATGTGCCATCGTTTACTTAGACGATATTTTGATTTACTCGAAGTCGATGGCGGAGCATAAGGTTCACCTTGCCGAGGCGCTAGAGTTGTTGAGGGAGCACGAACTGTACCTGAAAAGAGAGAAGTGTTCGTTTGGGCAGTCTGAAGTGAATTTCCTCGGGCACGTGCTGAGTCATGGTCAGCTGCGCCCGGATCCGAAGAAGATTGAGGCGATTCGAGACTGGGAGGCACCAACGGACGTTAGAGGGGTTCGGCAATTTATGGGTTTGGCTAACTTTTACCGCCGGTTCGTGAGTAGGTTCTCAAAGCTGGCGGCCCCTCTAACAGACTTAACCAAGAAGGACAGACCCTTTGTCTGGTCGAAGAACTGCCAAAGCGCCTCTGAGTTAATAAAAGGCAAGTTAACGACCAGTCCTGTCCTTGTGTTGCCTAACTTTGGGTGGCCGTTCGAAGTGCATGTGGATGCATCAGATTTTGCCATGGGCGGTGTGCTCGTGCAGGATGGGCATCCGGTTGCGTTTGAGTCGCAGAAACTTAACGACGTGCAGAGACGGTACCCAGTACATGAAAAAGAGATGGCCGCGCTCGTCCACTGCTTGCGGACTTGGCGGCATTATCTGCTTGGGGCGCATTTCGTCGTCCGAACCGACAACGTGGCTAACACGTTTTTCCTCACACAGTCAAAGCTGACGGGAAAGCAAGCGCGGTGGCAGGATTTCCTTGCCGAATTTGACCTTGATATAGTGCATGCAGCTGGAAGTACAAATGTTGTGGCGGACGCGCTCTCGAGAAAACAACAGTTGGCGGCCTTGGAGGAGGTTGGAGCCAGCGAAGCTGCGATGCATGGGGCCAGTTCGATCGCACTTGGCGAGGAAGTGTTAGCTCGTGTAAGAGAGGGCCTAGAGAAGGACCCTGTTACGAAGGCCATTGCCGAAGTGGCCAAAGCCCAGGTTGCGGGTGGTCGGTTTAGCAGATATAGGGTCCGAGACGGGCTGTTATGGTATCGAATAACTCGCCTTGTCGTGCCCAAATGGGATGGACTCCGCCGCGAGTTCATTCGCGAGTGCCATGACAGCACTTGGGCGGGTCATCCGGGGCAGGCGCGGACCTTGGCGTTATTGGAACGCGGGCTGTTCTGGCCGCGCATGGAGCAAGACGTAGATGAGTATGTGCGGACTTGTCTCATATGCCAGCAGGACAAGCCGAGCAATTTGAAGCCGGGCGGTTTGTTACAGCCGCTGCCGGTTCCGGTGCGGCCGTGGGCGTCAGTAAGCATGGACTTCATTGTTGGCTTGCCGAAGGTAGGAGGAGTGGCTTCGATTATGGTGGTCGTGGACCGCTTCTCTAAATACGCAGTATTTGTTCCTTGCCCACAGCCGTGTCCGGCGGAAACGGCGGCAGAATTGTTTTTCAAGCACGTGATCAAACTGTGGGGAGTGCCGTTGAGCATTGTTTCCGACAGGGACAGCAGGTTTACTAGTGCGTTTTGGCGATGCTTGTTTCGGCTGATGGGGACTCGGCTGCAGATGTCCAGCCGGTTCCACCCTCAGACGGATGGGCAGACCGAGCGGGTCAATCAAATTTTGGAAACCTACTTGCGGCATTTCGTAAGGGCGGACCAAGGGAACTGGCCTGAGCTGTTGGACATGGCGCAGTTCAGCTATAACAGTTGCAAGACCCGAGCTAGTAAATACTCGCCCTTTGAGTTGGCGACCGGGCAGCAGCCGCTGACTCCACACATAGTTTTGGCGGGTTATCTTAAGACTTGCCCACCTGCCGAGGAGTACTTGCGGCAGTGGCAGTCGAAGACTCCGCAAGGAGGGTTATCTTAAGACTTGCCCACCTGCCGAGGAGTACTTGCGGCAGTGGCAGTCGAAGACTCCGCAAGGATTCGGATTTAACGGAGATCAACAGACTGCCGAGGTCGGTGAAGGCCATAACATTGTCGCACTATCGGAGGCTGAAGAACTTTAGCGGCATTCGTGGTCTTACAGAACTTCAAAGACTGAGCATATCTTGGTGCCCAGAGCTAGATGAACTCCCAAGTTTGGCAGGTTTAACATCCATCAAGAAATTTCATATAAAAGGTTGTCCAAAAGTTGAGAAAATACAAGGCTTCCAACATCTGAGATCGTTGGAGGTATTCAGTGCCCATACCTGTTGGAAGGAGTCGGGTATAGAAAGTTTGGAGCAGGCGGAGAGATTAAGGCGATTGGAACTCGTGGCAGAGAGCAGATCAGCTATAGAACCTTGCATTCGGACATTAAGGGTAAGAGCTTTTTTTTCCTCATGTTCCTCCCTGTATACGACGTGTTGAGAGTAGGAGAGACGTATGTAGAAAAGATTCGAAGATCTCAGAATTTAAATCTCTAACCTTTTCACAATAAATTTATTAGAAGTCTGAAATCATTATTATTATCTAAATGTAAGTATAAGTGTGTTATTGACTGAATTTCTTTCAAACGATTTGCAGAAATGGCCAGGTGAGTTGGTAATATGTGGAAGGGCAGTGTGTGATGTGCAGTCAGTGATGGAGTCTTTGGCCTTTCCTAATCTTGATGTTATTCACTCAACGTCTAATGTTGTCCAACCGCCTGAGTCCCATCAGTTCAACGCACTTATTGTGTGTTTTCTCATAAATTCTTGCGATTCCGACGGAGCTCCGCTATCGTTGGCATCGGATGAAAGACTCGTTTTCAGAGCGGAGGTAAAGGAGGGGATGTGGGCGGTGATATGGATGATTGCTCCAATATGTTCAAGAGGGTCGAAATAACTAGTTATCCTTACTGGCCATGTAACGTGGAACAATATAACGTGGAGAAGGGAATGTTAGTGACGGGCCAAGAATGGAGAGTGAGGGAGGCTTTCAGCCTATTCCTGGAACTCCTCGAGTTATAGAGTGGTGGTAAAGGAGGGGATGTGGGCGGTGATAGGAATGTTTACCCAAGATGATTGACAAGTTCTGTATTCGTATAGGTTGACATATTGGCGAAAGGGAATGAAGAGTGAATGTCGAGAAGGGAATGTTAGTGACGGGCCAAGAATGGAGTGTGAAGGAGGCTTTCAGCCGATTCTTTTGCTTGGATAAGTTTGACTTTTCTCTGGGTGAATGTTTTATATTATAAGGTTCAAATAAAATATATTTTTGTAAAAAGACAACCTAAGTACTTGGATTTTTTTTAGTCTATTATTATCCACATTTATAGACTTTTAAGACTTGGAAGTTTGGCATTTTTATTGTATATATATTTTTTAATTTTTTTCACCCGTTGTATTTTTATTTTAAAAATTTTAATTAATAAAATGTATATTTTATATATTTTTTAATTTAATAAGTTAAAAAGATATTTTTTTAAGGTTATATGGGATTGAAACAGGTCTTATATATATTACATCATCACTATGGTGTTGGTAATTATTGGCTATTATTGACAACTATGCATATATCATTTCGTAAGATTTGAACTTTGATTTTCTCCTTGATGTTTTTTAAATAATTATATGACATTGAAATTGATCTTACTTATATTACATGATTACATAGTGGTATTATTTAACATGTGACAACTTATTTATTATATATGTATAGCTTTGAAATTGATCTACTTATATTATGGCATAACCACATATTGGTATTATAAACATGTAACAACTTATCAATTATACATGTATAGCTTGTAATGGATCTACTCATATATCATGACCACAAATTGGTATTGTAATAGCTTGACAATAATGCATGTATAGGTTGGTAAAGATTCAAACCTCAATTATCTACTTAAAATTTAATGATATTCATTGTTTCAGTGATGTCATTTGTGTTAGCGTAGCTGTATTTGATTCTTCCATTATTAGGCTATTGTTATTATTTATTTGGGCTATTGTTATGTTGTTACAACAATGTCTATTCTCGCCTAGGAGGTTTCGTATCCTACGGACTACTCTCAGGCTACTATGTACTATTAATTTAATCAATGCAATTCTCTTTATGTTCGCTTGGTCAATATAGTATTTGAGCATATCTGAGTTTTTTTGGGCACATTTATCGAGGAGGGCATTTGAGTTTTTCTTCAGACTCGACACGTAACCCGAGGTAGGGTTGGACCTGCATCTCATGCATGTTTATCGAGGTTGACAGAGGATCCTCGAGCACAGATCCTGAGGGACTCGACTAGGTCGGATAGGCCGACTCAACAATCGATGCCCGACTGACGGACGAGATCGGACACGACGTGGACAGGCTCGGACAGGACCGACTTGGACGCGGGGATCGAAGGTTTTAAATTTTGGACAACACAATGGAGGATCGAGGATCGTGGCTATGGGAGGAGACAAAGCCGAGGTGGAGGCGACCCTCAACCAGCGACGGATCTCCCCACGGTGGTAGCCACCAAGGCGGCCCCACGTGGGAGAAAACTCGCTGCCCGCTTGGGAAGCGTCTCCCCGAGAGGAGACACCCTCCACTAGGAGGGTTAGACCTCTTAAACCACTCCCCGACGATCGATCCCACGCATGTGGGACAATTGAATTTTTTCAAATTTTCAAACCAGCCTATCACCCTCCGTCAACAGGCGTCAACCCAACATACCTCTTGTTATTTTTCCTTACCTCCGTGCTTGATGAAATTAATATTTAATGCCATAGGTGGATTCAGTTTTTCAATCCGACCAGATATGTTGGATTAGATTTTCAATTCGATCCTCTATTTCTTTCTGGCAATCAGTTTCACATTTCCCAGGGCATCACTGGTTACAACGTTTTCTCTAATTTCAGGGAATTTGCTGGTGGTTATCAGAGTTTTGCAGGGTGTTTGGACGTGTTTTAGAGTGGAGGTACGGGTGCTGAGTTTACCGAGGCGAAGGCGGCCCTCTGCTCGTTGATCTGTTGTAGCTGCAAAATAAGTGGAGGTCGCAACAGACGCTCATGTCTCCCTGCATCGTTGCTGCCCGCGCGTCACCAGAGGAAGAGCCGCGGTGGAGCAGCGCTCTGGAAGTTACCGCCCCGTGGGCCCTTCAACTAGGGGAAGGAGTCCCCTGGTTAACGCCGAGGGACCTAGCTCGGTTGGCAGGTGGCCCCGACGCTAAGGCATACAAGGAGAAAGAGGTTGCGGGATCACTTCCCATCGACCCCCCGCGTACCTTTTTTTTTATAAGGTATATATATATATATATATATATTTAAATTTTGTTAATTAATTTTTTTTTTAATTTTAATATTTCTTTATTTATTTTAATTAACATTATAATTTTATTAATTTTTCATTATAAAATTATTTTTTTAATAATTTTTTATGAAAAAGTACTTATTTAATTTAATTAAACTTTATAAATGAAATTTAAAAAAGGACTTTAGAATTTTTTTTTTTTTTCAAAAACTTAAAGGGGGGCCATTTTTTTTCAAAACTGCAAAATTCAGGGGGGAGTGAAAGAATTTTTCAAGCTTTTCAAAACAAAATTGGCAAAATTTGTAAAAGGTGCATTCTCGGTGGTAACCGACACCTTAGGTTCATTTTTGGATGCTTTATGTGATGTATGTTGCATTTTCCTTTCTGCAATATTTCTAAAGCAAAAACTCCTAAGTTCCAAAATTTGAAACCCATCCGGGCAATTTAATTGCACAATAGCATTCGGTATTAACGATACCTCTGGCCCATGCTTACAGGTAATGCTGTCGTGATCAGGCTACTGTATCTATAGCCTAATACAACTGCAAAAATGACGTATGAGCTTGTTCTCTATCAATCGTCGGGGAGAAATAAGGTTACCATTTTTTTGCTATTTTTTCACTCCATTTCCACTACCCTAACCGCTATCGTGTTTAGGCGTAAATCCTGACAAAATTTTTGACATCCGAAGTGTTTAGGGGAAGTTACGCCCCACACATGAGGATTGACGACTTTCTATGGTAGGTGCCATCAACGAGACGATTCCCTTTCAGTACCTCCTAAGCACCACGTATCGTATAATCTCTAAAATTACCTACAGTATCCCTCACATAAGGGTGGGTAATTTTTCTGATTTTTCAAAATACCTATAGTCTCCCTCACGTAAGGGCGGGTATTTTGTATGGTATAACAGCCTGGCAAAAGGCATATTGAAAGGGGGACCATTTGGTGTTATAAGGAACCCTCACAATGTCTGCAAAGTTAATGAATGATGTTCATCAGTTGTTGAAAGGTCCTTATTACACACCATGGAAAAACAAGATGAAGGCTATCCTAGTCATGGATGACTTATGGGATGTTGTTTCTGGAGCAACAACAAGACCTTCACTAGTTTTTGGATCAACAACAACCACACCTCCATCTGCTGCTTAGATAGACTTTGACAAGAAAGACAAGGCAAAAGTGGTTATCTTGCTTGCTGTTTCAGACGAAGTTCAACCCCACATTGTTGACTGTGCACATAATAAAGAGGCATAGGATGCCCTTAAAACTATATATGAGGGAAAGAATGACCACAGATGCCCTTAAAACAAGCTCCTCGAGCTTGGTATATAAAAATGGATAATAACCTCCTGCAGCATGGATTTAAGAGATGTCCATCAGATGCAAACCTCTATTTCAAGAAACAAGGTTCTGAGATAGTGTTTATTTTACTGTATGTGGATGATCTGATCATTATAGAGAGTTCAAAAACTATGATCTCTACTGTCAAAAAGGACTTGTGTAAATCTTTTGAGATGACAGATCTCAGACTTCTCCATTACTGTCTTAGTTTGGAAGTGAACCAGAAGGAGCACTACATCAAAGTGTCTTAGAAAAAATATGCCAAGACACTATTAGAAAAATATCGCATGACTGATTGCAAGCCGATGGCAACTTCGATGGAATCAGGACTTCAGTTATCACGATATGATGATTCACCTTAGGTAGATGGTATTCTCTATCGACAACTGATTGGGAGTCTCATATATCTGATTAATACTAGGCCAGATATCATATTTACTATCAATTATCTTTCGAGGTTCATGCAGGAACCTAAAGACTACTCACTGGAAAGCAGCAAAACATGTTCTTCACTATGTCTGTGGCACAATGGAATATGGCCTAGAATACAAGAGGAATGACAAATTCTTCTTGCAAGGATACACAGACTCTGATTATGCTAGGTCATATGATGATTGTAAGTCAACTTCAGGATATATATTTCATCTTGTATCTGGTCCTGTCTCTTGGCATAGCAAGAAGCAACAGGTGGTTGCTATCTCATCTACATAGGTAGAGTATCACACCGCACATGAAGCTATGTGCGAAGTGATATGGTTGCGTCGCATTCTGACAAATATGGGTCATCCATAAAAATCTCCAATACACTTGTTCTGCGATAACCAAGGTGTTTTGAACCTTGTTAAGAATCCAGTGCATCATGAGAAAACCAAGCACATTGACACACAATGTCACTTCATTCGAGAGGAAGTTTCAAGGCATCAAATTCAGCTTCAGTACATCTCCACCGATGCTCAAGTTGCAGACATTTTCACTAAGGCACTTGCACGTGTCAAATTTCAATTGTTTCACAGCTCTCTATGTATTGCAAAATGTTGTAATCAAGGGGGATGCTAGTATAGCTAGTAGTTATCTTATTATCCAAATAATGTAATAAGGGGGGATGTTAGCGTAGCTGTATTTGATTCTTCTATTATTAGGCTATTGTTATTATTTGCTTGGGCTATTGTTATGTTGTTACAACAATGCCTATTCTCACCTAGGAGGTTTCGTATCCTACGGACTATTATCAGGCTACTATGTACTATTAATTTGATCAATGCAATTCTCTTTGTGTTCGCTTGGTCAATAATTTGATATTTTTCAATAATAGAGTTGAGGAATTAAATCAATTGTGAGAATGTCATATTTGATATTCTTTAATAAATGCGTTATTATTGAAAATAATTATAAATTAATTGTTATTCCTAGCAAAATCCTATATTTTCAACTCAAAAATTTATCTATTGGCATTAGCTCAATCGGTTAGATTCCTTGATTTTGGAGGAGAACGAGGTTCGAATCTTGTCAAAGGATACATGCTTAAATAGCCAACTCATTGTAATAACACTCTATGGTGATGATGTAGTATGGGTAAGGGTGATGATGTAATATGGGTAGGACCTGTTTCAATCCCATTTTTAAAAAATAATAATTTAATTACTTCAATAATATATATTATAATTTTGTATGGTCTTGCATTTTTATTAAGAGAGAAAATCTTACTCGACCAATTACATTATAAACTTTGAATTTCACCAAGTTGAAGATCAACACCACAATTGGTTAGATTTACTGCTTTCTAATTTCCTTGTGCTTACGTTTCCAAGAGATTGCCTCCAACAATAGCTGATGAACATAAAAAATAATCTCATTTTTTTAATCACTACATCCAATTTATTGATAGCATTAATGATAATTTACGAATCCCCCTCAATTGAAATAATTTTAATCTTTTTTCAATTACAATTTTGATCCCTATAAGAAATGCCCTAGTCAATGCATAGTTGTTAGTTAAAGTTCCATATAATTTCGTGGGGAGAATTTTACCTTCATTATTTTGGAAAACACTACCTCCACCAACATTTCTTGGATCTCCTTTGAAAGCTCCATCAAAAATAATTTTGATAAACCCAAATTCTAAATATTTTTATTTTACCATAGATCGAAGCAAATCCTTTGTGTTAACTCCATTGTCACAAATGACCCTTCTATGTATATTCAAAACTTATAACGAGGAGACTAGTGTTTTTATTTTGGTGCTTGAGACTTTTTGTTATGAGCATCATGCACCATGTTTAAACATTGTACAAGGGAGGCAATAATATGGTTCCAAACTTGGGCATGATTTTAAGATTTATTTTTAAAAATTAAATATTTTTTCAAGCCAAAAATTCTAATAATTAATGGTAGGATCAATTCCCCATAGAATGTACAATGCTTTAGCTTTAAAATAATTAATCTATTATTCCATAAACTCTTTCAATGTTGATGGAGTTGTCCAATATATTTTCATAATTTTGAAAAAGCAATCCCAAATGGTGTAAGCACAAGTACAATGAGGAAGTAAATGGTCTAATATTTTTAGATCCTTCTCACACAAGGCACACCTGAAAGGTCTATGATATCCTCTTCTTTGTAGACTCTCCTATAAGAATATTTCTTTGGATCACTAACCAAAGGAATATTGAGGCCTTAGGGAGTGCCTCTAATGATCAAACTTTCTTCTAAGGGAAACTATTGGAAATAGGAAATTATGATTGATTTGAATCCTCATACCCAACTTGACCAAGTAGGGTATGACCAAGTATCCACCATATTTGACAGATTTCAAACCAACTCACCCTTCTACATAAAATAGGCAAATAAAACTCTTGTAACCTCTTTTAAAACTCATATGTTATTTATTTGAGTTCCTCTCCTTCCAACCAGGTGACCAATAGAAATGTGACTAATATGAATCCATGATCTAGAGTTGTTGCTCAAATTAATATAATATTTGACCTTTGGATCTTTACAAGCTAGAAATTCTTGAGCCAATGGTTTTTATTTTGAATTAAGAATATCAGGATAAGGATTCAACTAAGCATTAGACCACAAATTTATAGAATTTTTCTCATTGACTAACCATATAATACGTTTCTTGATCAATTGCAAACTATTTGATATCAAGTTCCATGTTGGCAAACATTTAGGAAGGGTTTATTTCTTGAATAATTTCATTGCATGAAGAGAACTTACATAATTTTGAAATAACATTTTCACCGAAGTCTTTCCTTGATCTTTGGATAATCTCCAACCAAGTTTTTCCCTTAAGGACAAACTCATAATTCTATAATTTTTCAAATATGCCCCTTTAATATTCTTTCCTTTGCAACCCTATCCCACATATAAATATAAAACTTAAATTTTGCCTCACATTCTTTTCAAAGATTTTTTTGAATTTGATCAAATTATGTTATACTTGTTAATATTAAAAGTGACATCATATGCAAAGGAATGGATTGCAATGTAGTCTTAATAAGTTGTAGCCTTTTAGCAATGAGTAAGAACTTACCTTTCCAATATGCAAAATAAGATTTCATTCTATTAAAAATTGGGTCCCAAAGCTCCTTTTCTTATTTATGGAACAAAGGAATATACAAATACATTGATTGAAACTTTCCATTTTATTTTTTATCAAATGATGAAAAAAACGGTTTGTTAAAAGGCCCCAATCCTTTTATCGAAGTCTCCTAGACAAATATGGACACATAACTGCATCATGTTACAAACAAAATAAAAACCAACCAAAATGCTATATCTAGAAACTATAGCATTGCTTCATTTAACTTTGCTTATACTCCAATTAATGACTTCGATAAAAAGCTATATAAAAGCATCTACAACAGAATCAAAACAAAAAGCACCCAAAATAGGGCCACAAAATTTAGACCTCCCTCTTATTTATTTGGACCAAAGAAATGCATCTACGACATCCCAATCCTAGCAAAGAATATCCAAACGATCTTTCACATTGTCCACAATATTATTTACATCCTATCTTGATGGATAGTCTTAATTTCAATTTCTTGAAATGTTGAAATAGAGCTAAAGTTAGTTCATTTCCCTGTTGGATTAACACTCATCACATCCTCTGACATTTAAAAATTCTCCTTATGCAAAATAGTTGTTTCTGTTGACAATTTTGTCACATTGCACAAGGGGTAGAAAAATCAAATTTTTGTATAGTGTGTCTGTTTCGTGAAGTATTTCTTTTTGTTGTTTCTCTTGAAAATAGTTGTAAGTTGTAGCAATTTTGGCTTTCTCTGCCATCCCCTCATACATAAAATGAAGATGAAGGAGCTTCACTGTCGAACAAGCCAAAGAAGATAGCTTCGGAGCAAGAAAGAAAAAGTGTCGCGATATCGCGACATGTCGCGTTTTCACGGTCGAAAGCAAGCAAAAGGAGCAAAGAGGCAAAAGTGTCGCGATATCGCGACGTGTCGCATTTTCGTGGCTGAGAGCGACAAGGAGGAGCCAATAAGAGAAAGTGTCGCGATATCACGACATGTCGCATTTTCGCGACCGAAAGCAAGAAGAAAGAGTCATAAAGAAAAGTGTCGCGATATCACATGTTGTGCTCTCGCATCCCAAAAGGAAAAAGTGTCGCGATATCGCGACATGTCACATTTTTGTGATGGAGAGAGAAGGCTAAGAGAAAGAAAGAAAAGTGTCGCGATATCGCGACATGTCGTAGTTTCGCGGTAGAAAACAAGAAGACAGAGCAAGACAGAAAAATGTCGCGATATCGCGACATGTTGTGCTCTCGCGACCAAAATAAGAAAAGCATCACGATATCGCGACATGTGCTGTCGCGACCAAAAGAAGAAAAGCGTCGTGATATCGCGACATGTTGTGCTCTCGCGACCAAAAGAAGAAAAGCGTCGCGATATCGCGACATGTTGTGCTCTCGCGACCGAAGGAAGAAAAGCGTCGCGATATCGCGACATGTTGTGCTCTCGCAACCAAAAGAAGAAAAGCGTCGCGATATCGCGACATGTTGTGCTCTCGCGACCGAAGGAAGAAAAGCGTCGCGATATCACGACATGTTGCATTTTCGTGCCAAAAGAAACCAAAAAGGCCAAAGACATAGAAATGTCGCGATTTTGTGACATGTCATATTTTCACGATGCAAAAAGGAGAACCAAGCTAAAACATAGAAATGTCGCGATATCGCGACATGTTGCTGTTTCGTGACTCAAAAGCGGCACGCGCTCCAAGCCGGGTATTTTCCCGAGGTGCCTCATAAATACATATTTTCATGCCCGATAAGTCCGCTGCACATTTTTGGCAATTGGAAAAGAGGTATCAGTTTCTGAAGAACATCCCGACGATCATGGCAGCCACTCGAGCACTGCACCCAGAGGCTGAGGACGATTCTGACGGTTCATTAAATGCATATTTCCACAACTAACCCAATCGTAGTTACCAGTTCTGGTAATGGATTTGAAAGCTCGGTCATGAGAACCGCGAGGAGCTGACATCTCAGGGCTCGAGGGCGCACTTCTTCATTCTATGTGATAATGACTCAGAGGGTCGGGTCCTCTATAAAAACCTAGGTTTTTTAATGTAAAATGGGGGGAACTTTCTACTAGAAAGCTGTTGTAACTTGATGTCCTGAGATTAATACTAAAGGCTTTTGTGTTCCATTCCTCTCTTTTATGCTGCCTTCTATGCTTAATTCTTTTGTCTTTTCTCGTTTGCACACTTAGACTTTGAATCCTGAATCCGACGTGTGATTGGGGACTGTACCCTGAAATTCACCCTGAAGGATACATAGGAGGGGAAAAACATTATATTGCTTTCTTTTATGCTTCCTGGTGGGTCGTGGATTCTGTTAAATTCACTTCTCCTAATTGCCTTTACTCTGAATCCTGAATTTCGACGAAAAGGAAAAGTAGAATCCTGTGAACTCGTCTAGAGGATACATAGGAAAGTTAATATTGTGTTTCTATCATTTATTCTTGGTGTTCTTTGCTGCTATTCAAGTTATCAGTGAGTGATCGTGCTTCCTGTTCTCTTCCTCCTTGAATCCTCAATCTCTCTAACCCTAACTCCTTTTATTTTTTTCCTACACTCTTATCTCAAAATCCCCAAAAGTAGATTAGTATAGGAGCCGGCCTTTCTCCGAAGATTGGCACGAGGGGCATATCTTCCTCCCAAAATTTCAACATTGGTCACAGGTCTAGGGCGCATACACTTTACCAAAATAATTTCCTGTGCGGATTTGATGACCAACAGTTTTTGGCACGTTCGGTGGGACCGAAGGTCCCATACTTGAGAGAACTTAAACCCGTCTCCACCGGAGCCAAGTCCTAACAGTTCCCGATGGGATCCGGTCAGTCTCACCTCCTGAGTGGTAATGAGAATCGATGCTATCATTACCAAAAGACTCTTAGCATCTGGCGACTCTGTCAACCCAAAAATCTCTAAGTCATAAAGACCAGTACCTAAACTTGTGTTTCCATGCCAAAACTCCCCATGTTTTAAGAAAGCCCGAGTTTGGTGAATCTCTGGCTTGTTTTTATCTGGCAAAATCATCTGGCGACCCTGTTAAGCTGAAGATCTAGATTTCTTGATCACAGTCACCTTTTAAGCAAAAAGTTCCCAAAAAGAAGATACCTCGAAGAAATCAAGGTTCGGTGAGCAGCCTTGACCTCACGAGCAAAGAAAAGAATGTTCACCCGGTGACTCCAACTTAACGGCGATAACCGTGATCTCTGCAGACCACTGCTATAATGGCAGGGGTAAGCTATCCCAACTGGGATGACCGAGGCCCCTTGAATCTTCAAAGCTACCACAAGATTCCCGAAGGTGCCTTGAAGGCATTGACAACATACGATGGCACCATGGGAATGGCCCGAGAGCACCTTGAAGCTGTTGCTGCTTTAGCGTTCCTCTATGACATAATCCATGAAGATGTCATGGTCAGACTTCTGGTCCTATCTCTGGAAGGAAGGGCATTGCAGTGGTACAGACTACTCGGGCCTAAAAGCATCTGCTCATGGGATGACTTGGCGGGAGCACTATTCGAAACATTTGATGGCTCTCAAGATCCCTTCCAGCTTTTGACGTACCTCTCCACCATCAAGAGAGCACCTTTGGAGAGCGTCACAGACTTCAATGTATGATTCTACAGAAGTTGGAAGAGAATTCCAAGGGAGATCCAACTGACGCCCGCCCAAGCCCACCTCTACTATGTTCGGGCCTTTCACCTGGACATAGGCCTCCTCTTGCTATGATCAGGCGAACAAAGGTTCCCTCAGATTTTTGAGGAAGCAAGACGAGCAGAGCAGCTTCTATCGAGAAAGTGGCAGTGGGGAGAAACTCCATCACTTTCTCCGATAATTGCTGCCCCTATCTATCCAACGCAGTATTCTTCATGGCAAACTCCTCATACTGAGCAGAATCCTGAGACGCAGTCGTGTGGAGCTCAAGAGGCAGATCCCATCCAGATCCAACAATGGCAATTTGCAAGCTTTGCCCTGACAATGAACAATACGGTTGCTTGCGATCACCATTAGAGGACAGGCCAAGAACAAGAGCAGGCTCAAGTGGTAGAGCCTAAGAGCAAAGAGGGCACATTTTTGCACCCTTTTTGTATCCCAAAACATAGCACGAAAGTGCTCAGCTAGGACTCAACAAACATGTCCCATCAAGAAGCTGAGCCTGAAGAGATCCTGAAAGATTGCTCTTTGCCGGAGGAGCCCTGTTACCACATCGAGAGGATGGAGAAACCCGTACCCAGCCCACAGTTACTAGATTCATCAATATTCTGGTACTGGTTCCAGCCAACACTACAACTAGTACCCCAAGAAGGCCCTCGTGTGGTGAACTTCTTCGGCACATATTGCATCAGCAATACAGGTATTGGCGGGAGCGACAACCCATCGCGTTGCTCCCTGTTTTCAACATGGAAAACTTCGGGAAGAAGCCAGCCGGACTTCAAAGATCAACTGAAGTTCAATCTGATCTGGTCCGGACACTACAGGTTCACTGGATAAGCATCCGAAGTTGAGTTTGTGGTGGCGGTATGTCTGTCATGCCGTAATTTTTTTTGTGTAAATACTGTAAATAGCCCAGATAGTAAATCAAGTGCCAAGTATAATATAAACTGTGCATTGTCGTTGATCTCCATAACTGAATTATTTGAGCATTTTTGCTGGTACACTTTTCTATTTCAATGCTTTCACCAACAAAAATAATAAGTAAAGATATTTTCACCGAGGTTCATGCATTTTCAATAGTCAAAGTCAATTTCACGTCTTTGTTCGTTTTTGCCTAAGTATGAAATAAACTTCGCCAGCGAAATCATCTTTCGAGCATTTTCACCCAAGTTGCAGTGAAATTCCAGTTTCGCCCCTAGTTGGAGCAAAATTCATTTTTGCTTTCTTTCACAGTGAAATTCCTTTTTGCCCATTTTTCTAGCGAAATTCCCTTTTCACCTGCTTTTTCACCGAAATTCCTTTTTCGCTCCATTTTTCAATGAAATTCCATCTTTGCCTCTGCTTCCAACGATATCCCATTTTTGTCTTGTTTCTTGGTGAAGTCCCTTCTAAGGCGAAATGATGAAGATCCCAGTGAAAATCCTTTTTCGAACGGTAGTCGTAATAAAATTACATTTTCTAGCATAACATTGAAGCGTAGTTCTTGGGTGAAGATATATTTTCATGCCTCACAAAGAAAAATTCCTTTTCGCTCCCTATAGTGGCAAAACTTCCATTCGAGCACAGTTCCTGGGCGAAATTCCTTTTCATGCGCTTATAGGTGAAAGTAGCAACAACACTTGGCACATTTTATAAAATGAAGGAAGTTTTATGCAAAGCATGGGACGTTGTCTTGGGCGAAAACCCACGATGCACTATAACTTAGTAAAATCAATTTCTTCATACGCTAAAGCCTGGTGAAAGCTCTTTTCGGGTTTTACTTTGGTGAAACCAATTTAGTCAAAGGTTCTCCAAGGAAAATATTATAATGGAGGGAATTCCAAAGCTAGTGAATTAAGAGGTGAAATTTTTGGAATTGCTACTGATAAAAATTAGGTTTTATAGATAACTAGATGATTACCCAAATTAAATGTCGATCACTCTTGACTCTAGTGTGATCCTACTATTTTTGAGGCACCACCATGAAGATGAATTTGTTGATGATTCTGACTAGGTTTTGATGCGCCATATATCGAAATCGCTCATGCTTCCCAAGGTGCCACCATATTGGCTCATTGTTGCTGCCAAGGAGAGAATTGTGACCAACCAATTTATCAATTCCCATCATTTTTGTTTTATGAGCATTTAATTTTGGAGGCAAAATCCTCTATAAAAACTAAGAAACTTGATGTAAGGAGGATGGATATTCTGCTGAAAGACTCTTTGATTTTAATTTTATGCTTTAATTGAAAGAATAGTCAGTTGTGTATGTGATTACTTTTTGCCTATCATTTTTGCTATATTCATGCCTTGGTTAGATAGGTTAAATTCTACATTTGAATTTAATTTTTGATGAAGAAGTGAATGTTGAAATGCAAATTGAAAGTTTTATATTTGAAATATGTAATTGGTTCCTATGTTATGCTTTCTATCAAATGTTGGTTAAAGCTTGATTTGGTTGTTTATCTACTAGTTCATCCTCACTATGTTTTTCTGGCTTACAGAAATATTTCCCATCTCTTTCTGTTAATTTATTTTCCTAAGATTTATAACCAATTTTAGATTAGTAAGGGAACCAACCCTCTTTGGAGATTGGCCTAAAGGACATCTCTTTCCTTTGACCTTTCAATATTGGTTGGGTCTAGAGCACATATTTTTACACTTAGGCAGATTTGTGACCAACATTTTTTGGCACGCCTAGTGGGACGCCAAAGTTCCACCTTAAGTAGTAGTAATATTTTATCATATTTTACTGTTTTATTAGAACATCTGGTGACTTAGTTTTACCTAGAAGGCTCTAAACGTAAATTTGATGAAAGCTTTACTTCATGATCACGAGATCAAAGGTTAAAAAAATAGAAAATCTAATACCCAAGTCTTAGGAGAGCATCCTAGATTAGTCACTCTGACTGTTCCATCAACTGTAACATATTCATAGTTAGCCGGTGTGTTTTCTATTCCTTTGAGTCCCGCTAGCACTGCGACTAGCTTTCCTCCCCAAGCAATTTATTCGGTCCAAATGGCTCAAAATCCACCACCACCACCAAGATAGTTTCTAGCATGGAACCACTCCAAAGATTTGAATATGCAAGCTGAAAACTCGATCTCAACAACAACATTGAAGGCTTTGCCTACTTATGATGGTACAAGAAAAACAACTTATGAGCATATTCAAGACTTGGTTCTTTGGCAACTATTCATAGAATCATGGACGAAGATGTCATGGTCATATTGCTCGTTCTCTCTCTCTTAGGGAAGTTGATTTATTAGTACCAATCTTTATTGACTGCCACTATTACCACATGGGACCAGTTGGCTAAATTAATGATAAAAGACTTGAATGAACAAGCAGATTCTTTATTTGTTTTGCATCAATTCACTAATATTCAAAGGAATCTATAGGAGAAAATCATTGAATTTAATGGTAGGTTCACTCTAACTTGGTAGATAGTCCCTGACGATCTCCGGTTGACTTTTGAACAAGCTACATTTTACTATCTTTGAGCCTTCACTTTTGACATAAGCATGGCCATTTGTCAATCCAATGTCAACACATTCTTGATTTGTACTCTCAAGCATAGAATACTAAGGCTGATATGATTGCTATCGATAAGATCCTGCAAAAAATGATGATGCCTATCTTTCCTGATCTCCCATCGCATTTATATTCCAATGCATCTTCGTAGTCTTTTTCAATGTCCTCCATGTATCCAGTTCCTTCATGGAATCCTAGTTCATCTCAAATCCCAATAATTTTTATCCCGTAATTGCCTGCTCCTTCCATTTCATAGTTGCCCACTCTAGTTCCATTCTTAGCGTTACCATATCTGCTAGTGCCACTACCATTACCAAATCCTCTAGCACCCTCAAATATTGATCCTCAAGCAAATCTGTTGCAAAGAGGGCACATTTTTGCACCCTTTTTGTATCCCAGAACATAGCACACAAGTGCTCAACCAGGACTCAACAAACATGTCCCATCAAGAAGCTGAGCCTGAAGAGATCTTGAAAGATTGCTCTTTTCCGGAGGAGCCCTGTTACTGCATCGAGAGGATGGAGGAACCCGTACCCAGCCCACAATTGCTAGATTCATCAGTATTCTGGTACTGGTTCCAGCCAGCACTACAACCAGTACCCCAAGAAGGCCCTCGCGTGGTGAACTTCTTCGCCACATCTTGCATCAGCAATACGGGTACTGGCAGGAGCAATAACCCACCGCGTTGCTCCCTATTTTCAACGTGGAAAACTTTGAGAAGAAGCCAGCTGGACTTCAAAGATCAACTAAAGTTTAATCTGATCTGGTCCTGACATTGCAGGTTCACTGGATAGGCATCTGTAGCTGAGTTTGTGGTGGCGGTATGTCTGTCATGCCGCAAACTTTTTTGTGTAAATACTGTAAATAGCTCGGCTAGTAAATAAAGTGCCGAGGGCGCTAAGTGTTGCTTAGGAGCTTAGGCACAAAAAAAAAAAAAATGTCGTCAGTGGACTGTTAGAGAAGAGGATAATGGGAATGACTCTGTTGCCCAATGGATAAAGGCCTGACTCTGTTGCCCAACGGATTATGGCCTAACTCTATTGCCCAATGGATAAAGGCCTGGGATCTCTGCATTCAGACGAGCTAAATGCCCCACGAGCCGCCAAGAATGTTGACAATTTTGTCACATTGCACAAGGGGTAGAAAAATCAAAATTTTGTATAGTGTTTCTATTTCGTGAAGTATTTCTTTTTGTTGTTTCTTTTGAAAATAGTTGTAAGTTGCAGCAATTTTGGCTTTCTATGCCATCCCCTCATACATAAAATGAAGATGAAGGAGCTTCACTGTCGAACAAGCCAAAGAAGACAACTTCGGAGCAAGAAAGAAAAAGTGTCATGATATCGCGACATGTCGCATTTTTGCGGTCGAAAGCAAGAAAAAGGAGTAAAGAGGCAAAAGTGTCGCGATATCGCGACGTGTCGCATTTTCGCGGCTGAGAGCGACAAGGAGGAGCCAGAAAGAGAAAGTGTTGTGATATAGCGACATATCGCGTTTTCGTGGCCGACAACAAGAAGAAAGAGTCATAAAGAAAAGTGTCGCGATATCACGACATGTTGTGCTCTCACATCCCAAAAGGAAAAAGTGTTGCGATATCGTGACATGTCACATTTTTGCGACGAAGAGAGAAGGCTAAGAGAAAGAAAGAAAAGTATCGCGATATCACGACATGTCGCAGTTTCACGACAACAAACGCCAAGGAGAGCAAGGAAAGAAAAGTGTTGCGATATTGCGACATGTCGCAGTTTCACAGCCGAAAACAAGAAGACAAAGCAAGACAGAAAAATGTCACGATATTGCGACATGTTGTGCTCTCGCGACCAAAAGAAGAAAAGCGTCGCGATATCGTGACATGTTGTGCTCTCGTGACCGAAGGAAGAAAAGTGTCGCGATATCGCGACATGTTGCGTTTTCATGCCAAAAGCAACCAAAAAGGCCAAAGACATAGAAATGTCGCAATTTCGCGACATGTCATATTTTCACAATGCAAAAAGGAGAACCAAGCTGAAACATAGAAATACATCTTTTCCTGAGGTGCCTCATAAATACATCTTTTCATGCCCGATAAGCTCGCTGCACATTTTTGGCAATTGGAAAAGAGGTATCAATTTCTGAAGAAGATCCCGGCGATCATGGCGGCCACTCGAGCACTGCACCCAGAGGCTGAGGACGATTCTGACGGTTCATTAAATGCATCTTTCCACAACTGACCCGATCATAGTTACCAATTCTGGTAATGGATTTGAAAGCTCGGTCACGAGAACCGTGAGGAGCCGACATCTCAGGGCTCGAGGGCGCACTTCTTCATTCTATGTGATAATGACTCAGAGGGTCGGGTCCTCTATAAAAACCCAGGTTTTTTAATGTAAAAGGGGGGGGAAATTTCTGCTAGAAAGCTGCTGTAACTTGATGTCCTGCGATTAATACTAAAGGCTTTTGTGTTCCATTCCTCTCTTTTATGCTGCCTTCTGTGCTTAATTCTTGTCTTTTCTCGTTTGCACACTGAGACTCTGAATCTTGAATCCGACGTGCGATTGGGGACTGTACCCTAAAATTCACCCTAAAGGATACATAGGAGGGGAAAAACGTTATATTGCTTTCTTTTATGCTGTCTGGTGGGTCGTGGTTTCTGTTAAATTCACTTCTCCTAATTGCCTTTACTCTGAATCCTGAATTTTGGCGAAAAGGAAAAGTAGAATCCAGTGAACTCGTCCAGAGGATACATAGGAAAGTTAATATCGCGTTTCTATCATTTATTCTTGGTGTTCTTTGGTGCTATTCAAGTTATCAATGAGTGATCGTGCTTCCTGTTCTCTCCCACCTTGAATCCTCAATCTCTCTAACCCTAACTCCTTTTATTTCGTTCCTGCACTCTTATCTCAAAACCCCCAAAAGTAGATTAGTATAGGAGCCGGCCTTTCTCCGGAGATTGGCACGAGGGGCATCTCTTCCTCCCGGCCTTTCAATGTTGGTCGCAGGTCTAGGGTGCATACACTTTACCAAAATCCTTTCCTATGTGGATTTGATGACCAACAGTTTCCACATTGAAT